>JAPXFY010000348.1:0-2500 GCA_030674185.1 Monoplex corrugatus
GGATTTCCTCACAAGCTTCATTTATAGAACTTCTCAACTTTGTCCATTGTTCCTCACTGTCACCAACGTCTTCCAGAGCACTGAATTTGTTTTGAACATGTACATTAAATTTTTGACGTATCATTTCATCTGTCTTCAAGAGTCCAAGGTTTAGTTTGATGTTGCTTTTGGTCTGTTTCCTTTTCCTCAATTTCAGGAGGTGGACGCGTCCATGAACAAGTCCTCCTGAGGAGGGGGCAGTGTGATAGGGACTCCCTGGGCCAGGCACGACTGGGAGCGCCATTTGGTCACCGTTGATATGAACCAAGGACCCAGGTGGACTGGAAGGTCCCACGGCTGAAGCGACTGTGACCAACGCTTCCTGAATCCGCGTTGGAATTGCCGCTTGAGGAGACGACCCAGTGGCACTAGGGGTGCCAGCGACTCCATAAGGCCCAGTAGGGAGGCCAGCTTCCTGGCCGGTGCGTGAAGTTGAGGGAGCAGTTGGGCTAGGAGGCCCTGAAGGCGCAGTAAGCGCTGGGGAGTCGGGGTCACCCTCCACTTGGAGGTGTCGAAGGACATGCCCAGGAACTGGAACTGTTTGGAGGGAGTGAGGTCCGACTTCTCCTCGTTGCAGACAAAGCCCAGGTTGTGACAGAGTCGCAGGACCTGGGATGCTTGTTGTGCACACTGTTCCTTGGAGGAGGCGAGTAGAAGCCAATCGTCTAAATAGGTCTTGAGGCGGATGCCCTTCCCCCGAACATGCATGCAGAGTTCCCTCGCCACCTTCGTGAACAACCAAGGGGCGGGTGCCAGACCGAAGGGCAGTGCCCTGAATTGGAAGACCCGGTTCCTCCAGACGAATCTGAGGTACTTCCTGTCCCTGGGGTGAATGAGGAGGTGGAAGTATGCATCCTTGAGGTCGATGGATATCCCCCAGTCGTCCGGGTGCAAGGCATCGCGGATGGACATAGGGGTTTCCATACGGAAATGGAGGATGCGGAAGAACCGGTTCAGGGATGAGAGGTCCAGGACGGGCCTCCAACCCCCCGAAGTTTTGGGGTACAACTCCTCATCTGGTGCGAGGAACACTCGATTCGGCTCTCAGCAAAGTATGTCCCGGGAAAGATCAACATACTTGCGGACTCTCTCAGCAGATCCCACATGGTTCTCCCCTCGGAATGGACACTGGTCCATGCAGTCCTGGAGCCAGTATGGGCAGCATGGTTCAAACCACACGTGGACCTCTTTGCCAGCAGGTTCAATCACCGCCTCCCTTTGTACGTCTCTCCAGTTCCGGACCCAGTGGCCTGGGCTGTAGATGCCCTATCGATTCCATGGTCGAACCTCATCGGCTATGCCTTCCCCCCGTTCCCCATTCTGGGGAAAGTACTGCGGAAGGCCAGGGAGGACTCAGCGACATTAATCCTTGTCGCACCCAAATGGCCAGCACAGGCATGGTACCCAGAACTTCTGCACCTGTCCCATGTGCCGCCGCTAAAACTCGCGGTGTCGGGTCGCTCCCTCCTTCAACCCAGGACAGGCATTCCGCACGGCAATCCAGACGTTCTAAACCTTCACGCCTGGATGCTGTGCGGGACTCGATGTCTTCATTAGGCTTGTCCCCGGCCGTAATCGGCCTTGTGCAGCAAGCTCACAGGCCGGGCACACAGGGGGTGTATAATGCCCACTGGAACGGCTCGCTCTCTTGGTGCACCTCTAATGCGGTGTCACCCCACTCACCCTCTCGCTTGCAGTTGGCCAACTACCTCGGCTTTCTGTCAACCGAGAAAAAGCTTTCGTCCTCCTCAGTGAAGGTTCACAGAGCGGCCATCTGCACCACCATCAGTCAGTTGGGTGGTCCGTCCTTTGAGCACGATCCCCTATTGCAGGATCTTGTCAGAGGGGTTCTCTCCAGGAAGCCAGGAACCCCCGCCGAACCCCGGCGTGGGATCTCTTTCTCGTCCTCTCATCCCTGAGACTCCCCCCTTACGAACCCATCAGGGAGTGTTCTCTCAAGTTCCTCTCCTTCAAGACGGCCTTTCTCGTCTCTCTCGCGTCGGGGAGGCGCTGCAGCGAAGTGCACGCCCTCAGTGGTCTCCCCGGAGATGTTGCTTTTGAGCCCGATGGCTCGATGTCTCTCGCCTACTCCCGGAATTCTTAGCCAAGAACCAGTCACCAGGTTCTCCCTCGCCGACCATCCCCATCCATCCCCTCACGTCTATCCTCGCTCCGGACGATGAGGATCGCACGCTCTGCCCGGTTCGTGCCCTGCGAGCGTACAGAAAGCGGACGAAATCTTCTCGCCAGCAGCAGCGCCACCTTTTTCTCTCTTACAACGAAAACTATAGAAAGGACATTAGACGCACGTCCATCTCTCGATGGCTGAGGGAAGTCATCAAGGCTGCGTATGCGAGGTCGAGCTCAGAGCTACCTGTCTTCTCCCCAAGGCCCCATGAGATCAGAGCATGGGCTTCTTCGCTGGCAATCACCCACAATGCCAGCATCCAGAGCGTCCTAG
>JAPXFY010000348.1:25000-62866 GCA_030674185.1 Monoplex corrugatus
TGATACCTGCGTCTTAAAGCTATGTTGTTACACAGGTGACTTGGCCTTGAGACGCCTGACCAACTTGGAAGCGTGAACTCGAACCCAGATGAAGAAAAAATGCTTTTAAAAACGGGACGGCAGAGGATAATCCAAGAGTGTGACCTGGATGTGGCCTGATCTCTTTAGAGTGTAATGAGGTTAGGGTCATAACATTTGACTGACTGGGATTCTAATCTGAAGAACTTCTGCTGTGCAGCTCTTCCCACAGTTTCTTGCTACTGTGTACGCAGGTGATCCACTGTAATCTATCATCATCATCATTATCATCATCATCAGGTGCCTTGCCGCAGGGCGTTGGCGACCATGGACTTCCATCGGTCTCTATCTCTTGTTGCCTCAAGCATCTCTTCCACCCTCCTTGTCTCCAGCCACTCTGCAAGTCCGTCTAGCATCTTCTCCCTGGGTCTGCCCGGTGCTCTCTTTCCCTCCCGTTGTGATCAGGTGTTCCAATTCCCCTTTCCTCATAAAATGGCATATAAATGCTGCCTGTCTTTTCCTAATCTTCCTTATGAATGATCTACTTGTGTCTGCCTCCATCAAGACTTGTCTCGTTTGTTTTCTTTGCTGTCCATGGAACTCTCAACTTCCTTCTCAGAAACCACATCTCGGCTGCCTCAATCTTGTTCTGGCTTTGCTTGTTGACTGTCCACACCTCGCAACAGTACAACAGTATTGGTTCTATGTAACATTCAAGAACTCTCTTCCTGTAGATAATGCACTATAATCTGTACCTTAAGCTAAAAAGTGTGAATCGTGAGGAACTGAAATCCTTCCTTCTTTCACAAACCCAGAGTCATCAGACCATTGGTCACCTTCAAACAGACATGGTGAGAGGAATAGACATAGATCCACCTTGGAAACAAAAAACACTTGTTGTCAGTCCAACACACATCAGAATGTCTCACAGGGACACAGAGCTATCTGCTATACAACTGATAGAAAGGTTTGGGATTTTTCCTGAGTGTGTGTGTGTGTGTGTGTGTGTGTGTGTGTGTGTGTGTGTGTGTGTGTGTGTGTGTGTGTGTGTATGTGTGTGTGTTTGTTTGTGTGTGTGTTTGTGTTTGTGTTTGTGTGTGTGTGTGTGTGTGTGTGTGTGAGTGTTGAATGTATAATAGTGTACATGTGTATGTGTATGTGTGTGCGTATGTGTGTGTGTGTGTGTTGTGTGTTTGTGTATGTGTTTGTGTGTTCATGAGTACAAACGGGGGTGTGCGTTTGTGTGTGCGTATACTTGTATGCCTATGTGCATGTGTATCACTGAAGCGGACACACACTCACACACACACACACACACACACACACACACACACACACACACACACACATGAATAGAGTGCAGGAAGTTCAGGTAGAATCCCACACTCTCTCTGATACGTCAACATCAGTGTTTAGCTTCGCATGTGTAAAGACTAATAGAAATAAGAGTCAACATGTAGCCGTCTTAAGAAGTACGATTTTACTTTTATACCTGGAGACCGCTTATCATATTGGCAGACGTGATGCGTCTAGTGTGTCGGCTTCGGCCAGCACCGCTGGCCAGCACTGCTGTGCGAAAAGAAGAGCAAGGCATAAGTCTCTTCCTGTCAGTACATAGCCTCTCCATCAGCAAGCCCTACGCTGTGCCTCCTCGTGGCGACAGGCAGTAACTGAGCACCTCACGGACTCAGGCTGAATCTCGTAGGAATCAGAGGAGGTCTGGCCCCCAGTCATGAGGCATGCAGGCCCACCAGCGTGTGGACATGCCCTGGTGCCCACGAACCAGAATCTCAAGCTATGGGTAAATAGCTCCACTGCCTTGTGGACATCTCGGGAGAGAATAAGGACATCTCGGGAGAGAGTAAGGCTAAGGGAGTTAACCCTAAAAAAAACCGATGGAAGGCAAGGGGAAACCACCATCGTAGTTTTTCCCCAGGAAAACCATGGACAGGAGAAAGAGAAAGAAGAAAGTTAACGACGTCAATAGGTGCTCCTGTGGAGCACCTTTGTGTGGTAGGGCTGTCATGTGGCGCAGGTGACACCAGACCGTCAGCCAGCTACTGCAACCAAAATTAAATTCAACACCAAAACAGCAACATGGAATATAAGAACAATGCTGCAGAAAGGTAAATTAGACAACATCAAAATGGAGATGGAAAGGCTTTACACTAGTATTTTAGGACTGGGGGAAGTGGGATGGAAGGGGGCAGGCATGATAACATCAGGGAATATACAGTGATATACTCTGGTGGTAATTCACATGAAAGAGGAGTAGGCATCATAATGGACAAAGACAAATCAAAAGCAGTTACGAGATACTGGCCAGTGTCCGACAGAGTTTTACTGGTCAAATTCGGAGGCAAACCTTTTGATATCAACATCATACAGGTGTATGCACCAACATCCGCAAGTACTCAGGAAGACATCGACAAC
The DNA here is from genome assembly GCA_030674185.1 of Monoplex corrugatus. Taxonomy (NCBI): domain Eukaryota; kingdom Metazoa; phylum Mollusca; class Gastropoda; order Littorinimorpha; family Ranellidae; genus Monoplex; species Monoplex corrugatus. The sequence goes on from JAPXFY010000348.1 coordinate 27,452, forward strand.
TTCTACGAAGTTTTAGAGATGGGCAAAGTCCAATGTAAATCACAAGAAATTACAGTCATAATGGGAGATTTTAATGCTAAAGTGGGACAGTATAGGGTGGAGGATATAGTTGGACCTCATGGCCTTGGTACACAAAATGAAAGAGGGGGGAAGCTTGTAGAATGGGCACAGATGAATGAGTTCATAGTAGGAAACACCTGGTTTGAGCAGCCTAACAGAAGAAAATGGACTTGGATGAGTCCAGCAGATAATACCAAAAATCAAATTGACTACATCCTGATCAACAAAAGATTTAGAAATTCTTTACTGTCAGCAAAAACACTACCAGGCACAGACTGCAACAGTGACCACAATCCGGTAGTGGGAAGGTTTAAGCTGAAATTGAGGAAAAGGAAACAGACCAAAGGCAACATCAAACTAAATCTTGGACTCTTAAAGTCAGATGAAATGATACGTCAAAAATTTAATGTACATGTTCAAAACAAATTCAGTGCTCTGGAAGACGTTAGTGACAGTGAGGAACAATGGACAAAGTTGAGAAGTTCTATAAATGAAGCTTGTGAAGAAATCCCTAAGTCAAATAGAAAAGCAAAAAAGAGTTGGATGACTAATGAATTTTTGGGCCTGATGGAGGAAAGGAGGAAGGCAAAGAAAAACGAGGAGATATACAGGAAGATAAACAAAGAAATCAGGTGTAGGTGCAATGAAGCTAAGGAAGCTTGGCTGAACACAAAATGCAAAGAGATAAAAGAACGACACAATATCGATCCTCAGGGTATGTACAGACGAATTGAAGAAATTGTCCACAGGAAAAATACATGCACATCAACTGGTTGCTTAAAATCGAAAGATGGCACGCTTATCATGGAAAAAGACAAAATATTAGACAGATGGGGAGAGTACATTAAAGACCTTTTTGAGGATAACAGAAACGAAGAACACATTATAAAAAAGAACTTCGAAGGACCACACATAATGAAAGATGAAGTTAGAGCAGCACTGAAAAGATGAATCCAGGAAAATCCCCAGGACCAGACAACATTACTACAGAGATGATTGAAGCCCTGGAGGACTTTCGGCATAGAAAAAATAACAGTCCTCTTAAATGAAATTTATGACACTGGAAAAATCCCCAAAGATATGTCAAAATCAATTTTCATTGCACTTCCAAAGAAGACAGGGGCTATAGAATGCGAACTCCATCGCACAATAAGTTTGATGAGTCATGTAACAAAAATCGTGTTAAGAATAATCATGATGAGGACAAGGAATAGAATCAAAAGAGAAATAGCAGAAGAACAATGTGGATTTATGGAGAGGAAAGGAACTATTAATGCCATATACATCCTAAGAACTATCATAGAGAGGTTAATCGAGATGAATAAGGAGGAACTGGAGAGACTCAATGTCGATGGAAAAGATCTACGAATAATCAGGAATATGTACTGGGAACAAGCAGCTGCAATGAGAATAGAAAACAATATAAGCTCTTTTCAAAACATCAAAAGAGGAGTCAGACAGGGTTGTGTTTTGTCACCAGATCTGTTTTCACTATATAGCGAAAACATCATGAGAAACCTAGAAGAATACCCTGGATTAAAGGTTGGAGGGAAAATGAAAAACAACATTCGGTACGCAGATGACACCGTGCTAATTGCAGAAAATGAAAGGGACCTACAAAACCTTGTGAATATACTAGAAACAGAAAGCAAAGGTAAGGGGTTGGAACTAAACAGCAGGAAGACTGAAGTCATGGTGATCAGTAAAAAACATGAAATCCACTTTTGCAAAATAACAGCAAATGGCACAACCTTGACACAGGTTAATAAATTCAAATACCTGGGAACGGTCATTTCATCAGACGGCAGATGCACATCGGAAATAGCTGGCAGAATCGACCAAGCCAAAACAGCATTCAAGAAGATGACAAGCATTCTTACCAACAAATGCCTATCAAGTAACATCAGAAAGAGAGTCCTTGAATGTTATATAGAACCAATACTGTCGTACGGATGCGAGGCGTGGACAGTCAGCAAGCAAAGCCAGAACAGGATCGAGGCAGCCGAGATGTGGTTTCTCAGAAGAATGTTGAGAATTCCATGGACAGCAAAGAAAACAAGCGAGACAGTCTTGATGGAGGCAGACACAAGTAGATCACTCATAAGGAAGATTAGGAAAAGACAAGAAACATTTATGCTGGACGGACTTGCAGAGTGGCTGGGGATGAGAAGGGTGGGGGAGATGCTGGGGGCAACGAAAGATAGAGATGGTTGGAAGTCCATGGTCGCCAACGCCATGCGGCAGGGCACCTGATGATGATGATGATGACCTGGAGACCGAACCCATGACAAAAATGTGACCTGCCAGCACAAAATCAGTCTTAAGTATCATTTTAGGCATTTTGAGAGTTACATATTTCACTGGCAATGTACATTGTGCTGATTCTTTTGGTACTTGAATAAAGCTTGTACTCAAAAAATGTAGAAATTATGTATGTTGAAATTCATTAAGTTGCATGACGGCCATTTTGAGAAAACGGCCTCTAAAGTTTTCGTGTGCTCTCCTACTCATTTTCTTTAAATTTCTTTATTTGGTGGCTTTGACCCAGTTTGTTTCTAATTTTACTTGTCATTATCTGAAAAGTGCACCAAAGAGCTTTCTGTTAGTATATTATATGTGAGGGTACTGTACAGGTTAGGTTCATAATGAGAGACAAAAATAGGTACTTTTGGTAGGAAATCGCGTTCTTTCTGCTGCGATCAGTGCATTAAAATACCATTTTAAATTAAATTTTTCAATAGAAAAATTTCTGTGGGGGATAGATTATAGTCTACAAAAATGAATTTTGAGAAAAAGTCAAAACACCTATTTCGTGGTGGGAGGTCACCAAATACTTGATGCTAAGTTTTCAAAGCCTATCTAGTAAGCAATTCCAACAGTCTTCTTTTTTTCTTGACAACACACAAGCAGCTACAATCACGAATAAGAAAACAATACAAGTAAACCAAAACAACAACCAACTTCTTTATGTCGTAGATATAAAACACTGTATTTAGAGTTAGTGGGGCATCCCTGTATAATACAGGAAGAATATCATTCAACAAAGATCATTGTTTTATGCAGCATGGCAAATTCACTACTTGTTTTTCCAGTCAGACATATTGACTGAAGCACGTATCAAATAATTTAGTGAGGTATACTTATGGCAATCACAAATGCACACACAAACACATGCTTAAGCGCGCACACACACGCACATGCACATGCGCACACAAACACACACACACACAGCCATTCTCACACACACACACACACACACTCTCTCTCTCTCTCTCTCACCAACACACACACACACACAGACACACACAAACACACACACAAACACACACACACACACACACACACACACACACACACACACACACACACACACACACACACACACATGCAAGTACACATATAAGTCCAGGTGAACACTGTTTTATAAATATGCATTCTAAACCTTTTTCTTTCTAAACACGCGTTCTGGTTATATTTTTGTATTTTTCTGGTTTGTGTTTGCTTGAGCACTGGCAGTCACTTTGATTCAGATTGCTGTGTTTACAAAACTACGCACTGGGAAAACACAACTCACCTTGAAACAAAGGATTACTGTTTACAAAACTACGCACTGGGAAAACACGACTCACCCTGAAACAAAGGATTACTGTTTACAAAACAACACACCGGGAAAACACAACTCACCCTGAAACAAAGGATTACTGTTTACAAAACAACACACCGGGAAAACACAACTCACCCTGAAACAAAGGATTACTGTTTACAAAACAACTCACTGGGAAAACACAACACACCCTGAAACAAAGGATTACTGTTTACAAAACAAATCACTGGGAAAACACAGCTTACCCTGAAACAAAGGATTACTGTTTACAAAACTACGCACTGGGAAAACACGACTCACCCTGAAACAAAGGATTACTGTTTACAAAACAACTCACTTGGAAAACACAACACACCCTGAAACAAAGGATTACTGTTTACAAAACAACTCACTTGGAAAACACAACACACCCTGAAACAAAGGATTACTGTTTACAAAACAAATCATTAGAAAAACACAACTCACCCTGAAACAAAGGATTGTTGTTTACAAAACAACGCACTGGGAAAACACAACACACCCTGAAACAAAGGATTGTTGTTTACAAAACAACGCACTGGGAAAACACAACACACCCTGAAACAAAGGATTATTGTTTACAAAACTACGCACTGGGAAAACACAACCCACCCTGAAACAAAGGATTACTGTTTACAAAACAACTCACTTGGAAAACACAACACACCCTGAAACAAAGGATTACTGTTCACAAAACAACTCATTAGGAAAACACAACTCACCCTCAAACAAAGGATTGTTGTTTACAAAACAACGCACTGGGAAAACACAACACACCCTGAAACAAAGGATTACTGTTTACAAAACTACGCACTGGGAAAACACAACCCACCCTGAAACAAAGGATTACTGTTTACAAAACAATGCACTGGGAAAACACAACACACCCTCAAACAAAGGATTATTGTTTACAAAACAACGCACTGGGAAAGCACAACTCACCCTCAAACAAAGGATTACTGTTTACAATACAATGCACTGGGAAAACACAACACACCCTCAAACAAAGGATTGCGTATCTAAACAGGCCAAGGCTCTGTTTCCCTACCTGTCATTACGTCTGTCATTTGTCGTATTTCATTTTCATGTTTTGAAAAAGATGAAAGTGGAACATGTTTTTCTTTTTTTGGAGAATTTGAAGTATGTTAAAACAAGACATGAAGAGACAACAGCAGTGACTGTTTTATAAAACTGTTATGGAAATGACACTCAAAAGCAGGCTGTTGTCAACTGGTTTCTAAACTCAAAAGACTTTCATAACTTACAGTATGACACAACGCATAACTTGGAAAGAACAACGTGAAAAGACAACATTATAGCAGCTAATTGTTGGAGATTTGAGTGATATTAGAATAATTCAGCCTATGGTTTTACCTGTGTGAGTACATGAGTGTGTGTGTATGAGTCTGAATGTGTACATAGCGCACTGCATCATGATGTGAGGCATGCAGCTCGCTTAATGGCTGAAAGAATGTTATGATCACTTGCGCGTTAAACAAAAGTAACTGTTGTTTAGTAAGCAGTTCAGAACAGAAGCCACTAATTTTATGAAGACGAAACAGTACAGTACAGTCATTCTGATCAGTAGTAGGATAGAAAACCACTGCATAAGAAAAATTAAACCCACAGTGGAAAGCTTCACACTTTCATCACTGTTTCAAACGAGATGTAAACATGAATTTAAAGGAAAACAGAATCAACTGCAGAGCGCATGACATCTGAGGTAGTGATCAGCATGCACGGTACTTGTGAGAATGTTTACAATCTGTATGAAAGGAACACAACTGCACAGCGTCATGTTATTGACTGCCATACAATATATCATAAGACTTGTCAGTGAAGAAAATATTCTTGGTGCTGTTCGCGCTATAACTGTATATTGACATAAATCATTTGTGTAATTCCCTCTATACCATGATAATATTTTTGTTAGTCTGTTCGTCATTGTAACCAACACGCCATGACATAAATCATGGATGTTCATTGTACTGTCTAAAGCATTTTCTCTTGTTTCTCTTGATTTATGGCATGATTCCAGTTTGAAGAAAAACTTTTTTCAGTGATGAGAGGTGATGGGGAGGGGAGCATGGGTATAGCGTATGCACGTGTGTCTGTGTGTTTGTGTGTGTGTGTGTGTGTGTTTGAGTGTGTGTGTGTGTTTGTGTGTGTGTGTGTGTATGTGTGGTGTGTGTGTGTGTGTGTGTGTGTGTGTGTGTGTGTGTGGTGTGTGTGTGTGTGTGTGTGTGTGGTGTATGTGTGCACGCATGCTAGCGTATGTGTGTGTATGTGCATGTGTGTGTCTGTGTTTGTGTATGTCTGTGTGTGTGCATGTGTGTGTGTGTGTATGTGTGTGTGTGTACAAGCCAAGCTTTTATAAATAATGTCAGAAAGCTTGTGTCAGTAGACAGTGAAAGTTCTAGCTAGAAAAGATGAATGGAAATCAGCAGTGTATACGTTTAAAGCACATTCCGTACCGCGTCACGAGATCCTCGTGATTCAGCTTTCTCTATCCGTGGACCGCGACACGAGGATTTCGTGCCCTGAACCGTAGTTTCAGTTTCGAGTACATAAGAGAAAATGACCGCATTGCTGACGTGATTCCTTTTCCGGCAAAGGGAGTATACTCTTGTCATTTCCTTTCTGCATTTACATGACGTTTGAAGCGGCAAAAATGGCAAAAAACAGGCGTAATCTGAGTGTTTCTTAAGTCATCTCCTAACATTACTTGGTCAATAGTTAGTACAGGGACCTATCTTCTTGGTAGGAAAAGGGTTAATCAACATAATCTGGACTGGTATGCACAAAACACCTGAGAGCCACAACATTCCACAGACAGCAAGCTAGGCCTATCTTTAGCATTGGGTGAAACAATGACTACTACCTCTTCTTCCATGCTTTACCTGTTTGTTGCCTGGAGATTTAGAGGGAAATCTGCACCACGTTTTCTTTATGTGTACGTCAACTCGTTGGAAATGAAAAGCAAGAAATTCACCGTCACCGTCACCGTCACCGTCACTCTGAAGACTTGACAACAAGCTTTCTCCACTCCTCCCTGCTCTCTGCTTTCCTTAGGGTATCCCTCAGCTCCAGGCCCGTCCACTCTCGAATATTATCTTCCTATCTCTTCTTTTGTCTGCCCCTTTTCCTTCCTCCCGAGACTGTGCCTTCCAGGATTGTATTGGCAAGGCCAGATGATCGAGTGATGTGTACATACTATGTTAGTTTTCGTTGTCTTACTAAGGTCAGTGTAAGGCCCGATTTTATTTCGAATTCTTTTTTTGACTTCGCCATTCGTGATGCGATCTCTGTATGTGACGCAGAGAAGTTTACAAAAGCATATCATTTCAACCGCCCTGAAATTAAAAGAGACCAATAGACCGTGAAAGGCTAGATTCTGTACTGAATTATAAGTTGGCTCACCAAAGTATGACAGTATTGAGTTAACTGAAGAAAGAATTTGGAGCTGTTTATCTGAAGGACATGACGAGAATGTACAATTTAGGGATTTCCCAAAACTGGTTTTAGGCCAACAGCTTAACATCAATGAATGAAGATTAGATGTTACACTTACATCTTTTTACAATGTTTCTCACTGTGCACAACAGCCAAACACCTTATTGTAAAGGGAACAAATTTTCGACTTTAATGTCTTTCTCAAGTAAAATCAGAATGTCGACTAACAACAAAGCATAGCTATTACGAAGTTATGTACAAATATTGTGCGTCATTTTTATTGTGCGTCATTTGTATGTGCGTCATTTTTATGACGTCATGTTGTGTGCCATGCATCCACACACATACACACACACACACGCACTCGCACACACACACACACACACACACAGAGTCGCACACTCATACACACACACATTTACAAACACACACACGCATGCATACACACACACACACACACAGAGTCGCGATGGCTACTTTATAACTGAACGTTTACAGAGAGGAGTCAACTAGGCTAAAAATGACACGGTGGAAACGTTGTATCAGCAAAGACAAAGCAAAGAAAACCACCAGTGGATCAGACAACTCCAGGGCAGAGACTCCATCACCTTCAGAGACCCCAGAAGCCTACGATCGTTAAGAAGAACAGACCTCCAGTCGGACCCTTTCACCATCCAGGAGTCAGGCAAACATCCTACAGCTACAACCAGTATCATCATGTGGCTGCCGCTGTCATGAGGCGGTAAGGGAAATCGACATTTTAAAAAGTACCATCCAAGAAATGTCAAAACAAATCAATAGCCTCACAGCCATACAACAGTCAGACAGAAAAATCTTATTCGAAAACAACACAACGTTAAAGGAGCTGCGCGATGTCAATAAGTGCACAATACTTACGACTACCACTGCGTGCCAGACAGATTCCGCAGTCCACGGTGACCTTACCACCACGTCACCTATGCGGAATGCACGTTAGCCGGCAGACTTATACAATCTCTTATGGAAACTTGATGCATTCAAAACAAAATACACCAAGAATATAGTGTGTCTGTGTGGAAAGAAGATAACACATAGCCATATATACTTTCTTGCGTTAGGGTAAAACGACATATTCTTACACTATCTATGAGTACAGTTTCTGACATATTTGCCTCATCATCATTACTATATGAATTTTTTGTTAGCCTGTCAAAAAGTCCTATAGCGAATTACCTTTAAAATGTTATTTCACTTGTTCACTGTTACGGTTAGTCAATTCTTGGTTTTATTTTTTATTCATTTCTTCTAGAATTTATCAATTTTGTTTGTTATTTAGTTATGTTTGTTTAAATCATTAATTATGGTAACGTTATTTGTTAGTTTTACCTTCCCCTCCTCGAAACAGTTGTTTTCTGGATCATCTTTTCTCAAAACCAAAATTGACAATTTTCAAACATCCTCTTCACTCCTCCTCTATCACCCCCCCCCCCCCTCCTTTCTTTTTTTTTGTTTTGTTTTTTTTTGGTCTAAAATCACTTTTGTGAATAGACATTAAATCAAAGACCACCACCACACAGTCGCATGCACATCCACACACTCATACACACACACATTTACACACACAAACACACACACACACACATACACTCACTCTCACTAACACACACGCATACACAAAGACCTCCAGTTGGACCCTTTCACCACGCTCATGCCTTTAGGCATGATGTCCACCTTGATCCAGCAGGATAGGACGGTGAGGGAGTATTGCATTGGAGCACCTCGGCCACGTGTGTGAAGAAAGAGTGGTTAAAGTCGCGTATCTCTTCTTGGAGTTGTAGGGTCACCGCCATCCCACGCTCCACATTATCTTGAATGGTGAAGGGGATCCCAACCAAAGTCCTGTCCTGTCCAGCAGTGTACAGTCGCAGCCCACGCAGATTGGACCATAATCGTTCGGTCACTGGTGGACCGCACTTTTAAGGAGAACCTTTCTTGAGAATGGCTAGAGTCAGTCCCACACATTCAATCCTTGAGGGTAGTTGGTGCGCAGTTTGTGTCTCCAAAACCTTTCTCTTTCTTTCCTCCTGTTTGAAACCTCTGTTTGGATTTGTTCTATGGCTGTGACTCTCAGGTCTTCAATGGAGTGTCCAGGGGGTTGGAAGTGACGAGTCACCAGCGTTTCCCTTCTTTCCTCCACCCCTTTTTTGTTGTAGTCAAGTTTTGTTGTTCTTGTGCTCTTCTGTTTGTCTGAGCTTTTGATGTTCGATCTGTGTCCATAGAATCTGCATTGTAGGGTCTGTCCCGTCTCTCCTACATATTGCACATCTTCACTTTTGGCACAGCCAATGAGGTAGATCTATGTTTAAGACAGCATTAACATTTTAACACTGGTTTTCCGAGTGTGCACTCCCCAACCTGTTTGCCCAAGGACACATTCATTGACTGAATTGAATTGCTGCAGACCCAGGCTTAGGCAAGGTGATCATTCCAGAGAAACACTGACTGGGTAAGATCATTTTCAAGACAAGTCAGTGTCAACCTTTCTAAGCACATTCTTCTGTGGACAACTTGCGCACGCTCACAACACAGCCTACACAGCACAGCACAGCTAGGTCATTTGATATAATTTAGCTCTGCTCGAAACAGTCAGTGACTTGCCAAGACTCGATTCATCAAAGTGAGATAATCTTCTGTTTATTGTGCCTGACTTCAGTAGGTGTGATAACTTGACTAGCATTAAACTATCATCATTTGTCTGTTCCTGTCCTGGTACATACCACATAAATGTCCAATGTGACCAAACAGTTTTTGGTGAATAAACCAACTTATCCAGGCTTGTGCATACCACCCCAGATGTGACTAAATAAGCAAGAAGGTCATGTCTTCTGTCCTACTCCATGTACAACTACCATCATCATCATCACCATCAAGTACCTTGCCACTTGGCGTTGGCGATCATGGCCTTTCATCTGTTTCTATCCCTTGTTGCTGCAAGCATGTCTTACATCCTCTCTGTCTTCAGCCACTCTGCTGGAAAACACACTGTTGTTGATTTTCTGAGGAAGTATTTATGAATTTCATTGTGACGTTTTCGCAGAGTGATAATGAAAACAACAGATCATCATTGTGCACCGCTTTTCTCCAAGATTATTTGCAATAACTGTGCATTACACTTTACATGACACACACATACATACATACATACATACATACATACATACATACAAGTTCATACATACACACATACATACATTGGCCTACATACATGCATACATACATACATACACACGTACATACATACATACTACATACATACATACATACATACACACATACATACACACATACATACATACATACATACATACACACATACATACACACATACATACATAGATACATACATACACAAATACATACATACATACATGCATACATGCATACATGAACATACATACATACATGTATACATACATACATACATACAAACATACATACATATATACATACATGCACACATACATACGTACATACATACATACATACATGTATACATACATGCATACATACATGCATACATACACACATACATACATACATACATACATACACATACATACATACATGCATACATACATACATACATGCATGCATACATCCATTCATACGCACATACATACATACGTACGTACACACATACATACATATATACATACATGCATCCATACATACATGCATACATACATACAGACATACATATATACATACATACATACATACATAAATACATACATACATACATACATACATACATGCATACATACATACATACATACATACATACATACATATACATACATACATATGTACGTACATACACACATACATACATATATGCATACATACATACACACATACATACATGCATACATGCATACATACATACATACAACATACATACATACATACATATATACATGCACATACATACATACATACATAGATGCATGCATGCATACATAGATACATACATGCATGCATACATGCATACATACATACATACGTACATACATACATACATACATACATACATGCATACATACATATATACGTACATACATATGTACATATATACATACATGCATACATGCATACATGCATACATACATACATACATACATATATGCATGCATACATGCATACTTTCATACATACGTACATACACACATACATACGTACGTACATACATACATACATACATACATACAATCATACATACATACATACATACGTACGTACATATACACATACATACATATATGCATACATACATACATGCATACATAACACATAATACATACATACAATATATACATACATACATACACATATACATACATACAACATCATTCATACTACATTACATACATACATACATACATACATACATTACATAATACATACATACATACTACAATACATCATCACCATGTGCCCTGCCGCATGGCCCTTTATTGAAGTTGATCCCTTGTCACTACAAGTACATCTCCCAACCTCTCTTTCCTCAGCCACCCTGCCAGCCTGTCCTGTATTTTTTTCCTGGATCTACATGATGTTCTCTTTCCCTCAAGCTTTCCTGTTGTGACCAGGTTCTCTAATTTCTTTTTCATCATAAAATTCCCATAAACGCTGTCTTTTTCTGATCTTCTTCCTTAATCCAAAACAATGTAACTGTCTATGTTCAAGCAAATAGGAACCAGGGGAAAAACACGAAAAAAATATCATAACGCGTATTTAAGACAACCAGAGAAAGCTTATATACATAGTATTGTCTGGTTGTATTAAATTTGCGTTCTGATTCTGTTTTCGTGTTTTTCTTGGACCTTCTTCTTTAATATTCTTCTTGTGTCTGCTTCCTTCAAGACTGTCTCGTTTGTTTTCTTTGCTGTTCATGGAACTCTAAACATACTTCTTAGAATCCACATTTCACTTGCATCAATTTTGTTCTGACGTTGCGTGTTGACTGTCCACGCCTCACAACGGTACAGCAGTATCAGTTTTATATAACATATTAGAACTCTCTTCCTGGTGTTAATTTATAGGCATTTGCTGGTAAGAACGCTTTTCATCTTCTTGAATGCTGTTTTGGCTTGGCTTAGAATTCTTTGGTTACCTCTGATGTGCAGCTGCCGTCTAGTGAGATGATCGTTGCTGTTATTTTGCATCAGGGGATTCCTTGTTTTTTAGTGATCACCATGACTTCAGTCTTCTTGCTATTTAGCTCCAGCCCTATATTTCATGCTTGTATTTCTAGTACATCCACTAAGTTTTGTGGATCTTTTTTCATTTTCTGCAATTAGTACGGAGTCATCTGGGTAACGAATGTTCTAGATTTCTCATGATGGTTTCGCTGTAAAGTGAAAACAGATCTGGCGACAGAACACATCTCTCCCTGGCCCTTCTTTCGTTGATATTTTGGACAGAGCTTATATCATTTTCTATTCTCCTTACAAATTGTGCCCAATACATCTTTCTGATTATTTTTAGGCCTTTTCCGTCAATATTGAGCATCTCTAGTTGGTTGATCAATTCTTTGTGCTTAACCTGATCGAAAGCCTTGGTATAATCAACAAAGCATAGATATAAATCCTTATTCAATTCGACTGATCTGTCTATGATAGTTCTTAGGATGTATATGGCATTAATAGTTCCTTTCCCTTCGACAAATCCACACTGTTCTTCTGCTATTCTCTTTTGATTCTGTTCTTTGTCATCATGATGATTATTCTTAATAAGAGTTTTGTTACATATCATCATCAAGCTGATTGTACGATTGAGTTGTTTGCATTCTATAGCCCCTGTCATCTTTGGAAGTGCAATGAAAATTGAATTTGACATATGTTTGGGGATTTTTCCACTCTATGGATTTCTTCACAACCTTCATTTTTCGACTTTCTCAAATTTGTACATACATACATACATACATACATCATACATACATACATACATATACTACATACACACATACATACATACATACATACATACATAAACACATACATACATATATACATACATACATATGTACGTACGTACGAACATACATACACATATACATCCATACATGCATTCATACTTACATGCATTCATACACGCATACATACACACATGCATACATACATACATACATACATACACAGATACACACATACACACATACATATACATACATACATACTTACATACATATATACATAAACACATACATACATACATACATACATACATACATACATACATACATACATATATACATACATACACATACACAAATGAATGCTTACTAACAGAGTAAAATGTTTACCGTAGGTAAACAAACCATTCCAACAGTAACAGAAGAACCAGTCAAGAGTCCCAAAAGATGAGACATTGACTCTTTAAGTGATACAAAATGGAGTAAAGAACTCAAGCAATGGACCAGTAATAGACGAGTAATAGATCAATGTGGCTTCCTTGGCAAACACAAATTCTGGTGCCTACAATTCATGCTAATTACAGAGCCCATGTGGTCTCTGCTCATATATTAAATCATTAAAAGTACAGTTGAATCGATAGATGACAAAATCAACAAATGCACATGGAAATGGCTTACCTAGTGTTCAACCTGGTCTGAACGATGTTGCGCTTCAATGTCACCAGACAAAGTTGAAGCTACCCAAACCCATCGTCAGCGAGTAAAAGGTGGGAAAGATCAAGTTTCTGAGTATGTTTGAGGACTCAGAATACAAAGTTGTAAGATCAAGGGTCAAGTAAAAAGAAAAAAAGGCACAGTGATACAGGAGATTAAGACAGAAGAGGTGGCCAATACAATCCAGATGACAGTACAGCAAGGCCAACAGGGGCAATGGTCAACGTGGGAAAACTCACTCCAAACAAGCCTCAGTTGGAACGACATGTAGCATATGTCCCCTTTGAGGACAGGTTCATCGTCAGATCTGTATATGACCACGTGTCCTCGACTGTAATGCAATTCTGGTGAAATGGGGGAAGACAGATGATCCTGCATGGCAGCTATGTCAATGAAAACCCCCCACAGTGGAACATGTCCTGTGCTCATACAAAGAGAACATTAACCATAGAAGGTCTAGATGGAAATACAAACAAGTTCTTAATAGAGATCGGTCAAGTAATCAGTACTGACAGTAAGAAAACCCACATCATCAGAAGTTCCTACAACCTTCTCCTTGGCAGGGTGCAGGAAACTGTGGCCTGAAAAAGCTGTGAAGTCTGTTGAATGGCGCAGATGACTGGAAGTGCATGAGTGGCATGAGAGCAGATAGAGTACTCAAGTCACATGCATTCTTCTTCTCATACTTCTCGTTTCTGTTGCACCTGGAGGCCAGGTCCAAAGATAAAGTTGGTTGACATCTGTGAAACATGCACAAGCCAACACAGTTTCTCTTCAAAGGTAATCAGCTTTGGTCACATCTCCTCCTTCAGCAGCCAGGGATTCCTGCAGACCTGTGGAAGGGGATTCATGTCCTAATCTGCTTTTCCACAAGGACATACAGGGGCAGGCACATCTCTCTAAAAATGTTTGCTCAGCCTGTTGTGCCCAGATCTGAGATAGAAGATACTTTGCTTGATCTGGTCTTGATAGCTGACTGGCGTGCGTCTGAGGCATTCTAAACTGAGACTTGATGATGGTATTTGTCTCTGTGATGGAGACTCCATTCTCTGCTTGTTAACCCTTTGACTCCTGCACCCTATCCACCAACCACAAAAATTTAACCCTTTGACTCCCTCACCCTATCCACCAGCTTCCTGCAGGAAGCTGGAAGAAAGGGTGAAGTAGTCAAAGGGTTAAGTTTTTGCTTTGCTAGCACTGTTGACAATGCAGAATGCTGCAGGAGTCAAAGGGTTAATCTTTTGCTTTAGGCTTTGGGGTTTTCTTTATTGATCTACAGTGTGAGAGGATCTACTGCAACACTGTCCTGGGGTAAATGTGTAGTGCCTTTTCCAATTGTGATTGTCTGTTGCAAGTGAAACTCGCAGGAAAAACGTCGTCTGTCCAGAAGACGACATGGGTGTTGTGATCCACTCTGCTGCTGCGATGTTTGCTGCATTGAACACTGCTTTCACATCAGCCTTGTAGTTGGTTCAGTGAAGGCCTATTGGGATTGCCGCTGTCTGCCACTCTCCATTAGAGTATCAGATGTAAACCACTGCTTTTCCGTGCTTAGCAATTTCTACAGCTGAACTATTTGTAAAAACTTGTATCTGCGATTCTTGTGGGTATTTTTCCTCATGCGTGGAAAGTGTCAGTGCTTTTTATTTGTTGTGTTACTTAGCTCATGTTTTGTTGCAATGTGTGGACCTGTGATGCAGACTGTCACTCTTTTCGTTCTGTCTTCCCAAGGTGGGGTGTCAAGGGAGAAGGCAGGAGGTTCAACTTGTCATGAGAGTCTGGCCTGGTATTCTGTTTGCAGTATTATGTCTCTGTGGCAAAACTGGATCTCTTTAACCTGCCAGATCAGAGTTTTGAAGTCTGGCAATCACTGGGTGATCTTGAGTATACCTGTACTTGATGGCCTGAACCATTACTTTCTGTTCTCTTGTTTTACTTATTGGAGGTCAGTCACCTGTTCTATCTTATCTACTGGTGTGGACTTCATTACGACTGTGGTGATCCTCAGCTCTTGGTTCTGAACATTGTCTAGGTTGTGCTGGTGTGTCTTGGCCACTGTCATCCAAGAGCTTGAACCATATTCCAGGTGTGGTCGTACAGTCCCCTGATAGACTGTCTTCAGTATCTTTTCATTTACACTTGGCTGTCTTCGTTTTAGCTTTCGCGTGATATTCAGCATTCTCTTGGCTTTTTCTTCTGCCTGTATCAGATTTGCTCCTTTTTAATCTCTTATGGACAGTAAAGAAAACAAACAAGAAAGTCATGAAGGAGGCAGACACGAGATCATTACTAAAGAAGATTAGAAAAAGACAAGCGACGTTTATAGGCCTTTTCATGAGGAAAGTGAAATTAGAGCACCTGGTCACAACAGGAAAGTTAAAGGGGAAAAAGAACACAAGGTAGACCCAGGGAGGAAATGTTAGACGGACTTGAAGCGTGGTTGTGGACAGAGAGGGTGGGAGATGAACTTGCACCAGCAAGGGATGGATTTATATAGAGGGCCATGATCGTCATGCGACAGGGCACATGATGATGATGATGATGATACAGATATCGATATCATACACAAACGTTTTATAACTGCTTACCATGGTATATACTAAACTTCATGTATTTTCACCATTGCATTAGTTGGTGCGTCTCCCCCTGTCTTGTTTGTCCTTAATACTTAATTTACTTGCTTCTTTTTCTTTCATTTCTAAGTCCGTAGTTTACTTTTTATGTATAACATTATTATTGCGATGGGCAGGGCATGTACTTTGCATGTCAGACCACTGGCTTCCAAAGAAACTGTTACTTGGCGAACTACTTTCATATTACAAATGTACACGCATATGTCACCCACTGTGTAATCAGACAAACAGAACAATTATTTAGGTTAACAAATGATTTAGAGTTTACAGAAATGACAAGTGGTATAAGTTATTAAGTCTTTTTTTTATTTCTTATTTTGTTTATCTTTCTTCTTCTTCTTCTTGGCGTATGCTGCTACACAATCATCTGAGTCCAGGCAATGAATGCAGCCATCTTTTCCAGCTCTTGTCTGCAGCCATGGTGTTTGGTTGTCAGCGGAGTGTGTGTCGGCCACACGTCCTGTCTTGCCACCTGGTGAAGGGGACATCTTTGGAGTATATGCTCCATGGTTTGGTCTTCTTGACCACAGGGACAGGTTGGGGAGGGCGCCAGCTTCAGTTTGCGGTACATATGGCTGTTCAGCCTATTGTGACCAGTGCGCAACCTCACCAGGGCAACTTGCTGCTCTCTAGACAACAGGTGGTAGTCATCCCTGTTTCGTCTCGGCAAGGAAAGCGCCCTGATGATGCTCCTCTTATCACTGTAGCTGACGCTGTTGTTAGGTTGTTCTTCTCTGGCTCCCTCCTTAGCAAGGATATCAGCTCGCTCATTCCTGGAGACTTCGCAGTGGGCTGGAATCCACTGCAGAACTGTTTATCTTTCGAAATTGACTTGACATGTTTTGGACAATTAAAAGATTCTATTTGCCTGTTCTTGTGAAATATCACACTCTTTGTTTTTACTCATGACATCTTACACAGCAATATTTTGTGGCAAAAAATGGCTGAGTTCAGCAGTCTTAAATATACCTCTTTACCATGGCCTGTGGCCTGTGGCAGCTGGCCGTCTTCAGTGAACCAGAAACTATGTCACTACTGAAACATTGCTTCTTTTCACAAATGGTGTATATTGTCTATGGCAGAAACTATCAGTTACCATTCTGCACATCATGATGATGAGGAGGAGGAGGACGACGACGACGTTGGTAATAATGGTGGTAATGATGAGGAAGAAGAAGAAGATGTTGATGGTGATGATGATAATGTCAATGTAGATAGTGATGTCGATGATGATGATGATGATGATGATGATGTTGATGATGATGTTGTTGTTGTTGATGTTTTTGGTGATGAAGATGATGGTGATGCTGGTGATGATGATGATGATGAGGGGGAGGAAGACGACGACGACGATGTCCACAACGTTGGTGGTGGTGGTATCATAATCATCAGCAGCAGCAGTAGCATTATCATCATCATCACCACCATCATCATCACCACTATCATCACCACCATCATCATCAGCATCACCACCATCATCACCATCATCATCATCGTTCACCAGAACAACATGAACATCACCAGCACCAGCATCACTCCTGATCCACTGAACATCAGTGACTTCTGTCTGGGTGTAGACTACATCATGTATCATCAGAACCAAACAAACGTCACAGTCCTACACACCAACGTATCATACTGCCACCACACGGTGTTTTCTGATTTTCTGACACACCAGAGAGTGGTGTATGGGATGTGTGATGAGTTCACTCCTGTCTGTCTTCTGCATGTTGAGGTACCACAGGGTATGTTGGTACGGGTTGGGGTCCAACGTTTGGCATACTGGTGTGGCTCTAGGAAATGGAAAACTGAGATATTTACATGGAATTTTGATCGTGATCTAGAGATAGAAATTTGGACAATACAATGCGATGAACATTCTATGGAGTTAGATTATATCGAATCATTTAGAAACCACATGTCTTTTGTGCACTTTAACAAGTCTTTAATCAAACTACAAATACAGGCAATTAAAGAACACAGTTTTATTAAAATATCTACGTCACCTTATTCTGGGTACATGATATTACCACGTCAGAGTTTCCGTTGGACAGCTTCTCATCACATTTGGGAAGGAGTATCAGTGCCCCCTGGCTGTGTCATCATGGTCAGTTTTCAGGGAACATCGTACAAAGATTACACACCTAAAATTTACGCAGACTTGATTTACATACAACCGGATACACGTCAGATCGTTCTGCGTGTGTGCGGTGACAATAACACATCAACTCGCACTTTTCTTACAACACATATTGAAATTCATGTCAGCAGTCTAGGTCACGTACCACTACAAGCTAGTGTCAGTCTAAAAATAGTGTTTTCTTTTCACCCAGACAGAGTTAAACCCCATCAGTTACCCAGTGGACTGTTCAACTGTTCTGTCAATCACTACTCCAGCTTTCTGCACCACCTGGACTGTAACCTGAAGCCAGAGTGTGAAGATGGAAAGGATGAAACAGAACACTGTCCCTTCAGCAGTCCTGCCTGTCAGGGTTTGGTGGCTTCACGTGACAAATGTTTTGCATATGTTCAACTGGAAGTTCATTTGCCTCTTAGTCTCATGATATATGAATGTCAGAAGATGGGTGGAAAGCTGGCTTCAATCAAAACCAGACAGGAACAAATCGATTTCCTGCACATCTTTCATCACCGTGATGATTTTCTGATGGTTTCAGGTTTGTCATCAGGCTGGAAGTCTGTGACTTTTATATACAGCAAGTTCCGTCATTATTCTGACAACACCATGGTCTACAACATGGATCATCTGTGTGACCACAGATACATGTACTTTCCCGAAAGGTCAATTGCACATACAGCACTTGATGCACGCAGCGTTTCATTTTCTTCACCTATAAATGTAAACGGCGCACTTTGTGAAGTGATATTTCAATCACAAAATATGTATTCCATTCAAACCATTGATTTCCCTGTATTACACCCAGCCCTGTCACTTTTGATACAGACACAACACACGCTATCAGATTGTCCAGAGGGTCACGTGACACATACTTTTTTGTCCTGTGATCTTCACGTTAACTGTGGACAAATGATGTATACAAGATCATGCATATTCTGGAACATGAGCACTAAGAACACAGGCACGAGTTTTCCTGGCTACAACATTGTCATGTTCGTCTGTGATGATGACATAACAACACTGCCTTACACTCTGGTGTGTGACTTCAGATACAACTGTCCAGATCACAGCGATGAGGCATTCTGTCAACATCCTTCATGCAGTGGTTTTCTGTGCACCAATGGTCAGTGTGTGTTGGACATTCACCATAATGATGACCATGCAGACTGTCTGGATGATTCTGATGAAGCCATCCACCCTTGTTATTGGAGTAACAGCTGCTGGGAACACAAAGAGGCCAACAAAAATCAGCGAATTTTCATCAACCTGGATGGAACAGGTTACTTTACTCAGCAAATGATGGCATCTCATCAGTCTTGTCATGACACTCATTACTGGTGTACAGAAGACTGGATGTACTGTCTCCCTGTCTACACTCGATGTAATGGATTTTCTGACTGTACATATGGTGAAGACGAACAAGACTGTGAAACATTTACCTGTCCTGGTTTCTACCGATGTCGTGATTCCAAAGTTTGTGTTCATGGAGATCATCTGTGTGATGGCTGGGATCAGTGTCCACAGCGTGATGATGAATGGCTGTGTGACATGACCTGTCCTGGTGGCTGTCAATGTCAAGGTCATTCTTTCTTCTGTCCCCAGGATTTCTGTGTTGACCTTTTTCCACAGGTTTACTACATGGATGCCACAGGCTCAGGGATGACGCTGACTGATTTCAGTAACAACACATATCTGATTTATCTAAATCTTTCCTATTGTTCTCTGGTCAATGTATCAAGTGTGAAGCTTCGTAACCTACAGTCCCTTGATCTGTCCTACAACCAGCTAAGAATTGTGGATAGGATTATTTTTCTCAAGTTATGGAATTTAAGAAGTTTGTTTTTAGCAAACAACCCTCTGACATTACTGAGAGATGAGCCATATTTTTTGTTTCATTATGCTCTAGCAAAAATAGATGCTTCAAGAACACGTGTCCAGATACTTAACACTAAGCTGCCCATGTATTTTCCCCAAATGATATATTTGGATATATCATTTTCTGGCATGCACACAATCAGTCCCAGAGCAGTCAAATGTATGCCACAGCTGGCTGAATTGGACGTTAGGGGAAATTCCATGTCCAACTTTCCCTTGCATGCATTTTCAATTTGGAATCAAATGAAAAGCATCTTCTCTTCAAATTACCGACTTTGTTGCAGGAATTTACTTTTTGTACAGTCACACACAATACGTTGTGTATCACCACAACCCATGTTATTTTCCTGTGAACATCTCCTACCAACTGAACTGTACAGGTTTTTCTTTTGGTTACTCAATACTTCTCCATTCTAGGGAATTTGGTTTGTTTCATGGCAGCATTCAAAGAAAAGAAAATGTTTGGAGCTACTTTCATCACGTTCATTGCTCATTTCCAGATTGCTAACCTCTGCATGGGAATTCACGTCAGCATAGTTACAGTAGCCAATGAAACATTCTATGGAAAATACATCTACTTTGAACAGGCATGGACTAGCAGTGTGACTTGTAAGGTTATTGGTTTTCTTTCCCTTCTGTCCAGTGAGGTGTCAGCTCTGATCCTCTGGTTCCTGACACTGGATCACACCATTGTCCTTTGTTTCCCCTTAACCAAGTGGACATTCAATAGACGTCTAACTGCTGTAGCATGTGCAGTGTCATGGTGTTTTGGACTTTGGTTGTCTGTGATACCTTTTCTGCCTGGATTGTCACACTGGGGCCTTGATGGCCAGTCTGGTCTGTGTCATCTGGCTCTGTCTGATAGTAACTCCAAAGACGAGTTCAGGTGGTTCACAGTCACTGTCGTGTTTAACTGTCTCTTGTTTTCTGTGGTGGTTGTTGGCCAACTCGTCATTTACAGACAAACACCAATCCATCCAATCCAAATGGATCCCACAAAGAAACTGATATATTTTTCGTCCACCTGTTGATAAAAGTCGCTGTAACAGATGCTGTGTGCTGGTTCTTCCTCGGTCTGACCAGTATGATGACCTTAGATGACAGTGGTGCCTCAGACAAGGTACATGTAACCATGGTTGTGTTCCTGCTACCACTCAACTGTGCACTCAATCCACTGCTGTACATATGGACTGTTGTAACACAACGACGACGGCAAGAACAGGAAGAGAGATTGTTACATGTGTTAAAATCACGACATTTGTCATGAGACAAAAACTATAGATCCTATTTTTCGTGGAGCTGTGGAGCTGTGGAGCTGTCGTCTACATGTCAACCTGTGTGTGAGGCCTTCGTCAGGACTAATGTTGACTATGTTTTTGGCTCTATCCTTAATGTATCTACATGTCAACATGTATGTGAGGCCTTCATCAGGACTAATGATGATTGTGTGTTTGGCTCTGTCCTTTGTGTATCTACATGTCAACCTGTATGCATATGATTTTTGGACACCTCATGGATCTGTTGTTGTATCTGTTTCATCTTCATCTCAGCTCTATAGGCATATGTCTAGGAAACAGATACGCTGGGTCAGAAGAGGTGGCGTCGTCTGTTCGTCTGTTAGTCTGACAAAAAAGCTGTTGTAGATGGACTGATGTCCTAGAACAGTGATGAAAGCAACGTTCATTGTTTCAATGTATGGAAACCAATAAGCTGTCCACACCTGGTAGAGGGTAAAGGTCCTGCTGTGCGGTCCTGTCTGTCCATTGTGTCCTGTGTGTGTTTGTTGTAGACCTGTGGTCATCCACACATGGTAGAGGGTTCAAGGGTATCTCAGTCAAGGTTCTGTGTTGATCTTCTTTTGTGTCTCTCTGAGGTGTCTATGTTATTGTTAGGCGGTTATTTATTCTGGCATTGAATGTGCGTGTGGTGGTGTGTGTGTGTGTGTGTGTGTGTGTGTGTGTGTGTGTGTGTGTGTGTGTGCGTGATTGTGTGTGTGTGTATGTGTGTGTATGTGTGTGTGTGTGTGTGTGTGTGTGTGTGTGTGTGTGTGTGTGTGTGTGTAGAGTATTGACGGATACTTGTGGTCATGATTGTTGTCAATAAAAGTTTATTTATGATTATTACAACAAGATAATATTGTATCACTGAATAGTGATCATACACATATGCAGGAATATTTTAGAATGATAAGCTTGTAAGGATTAATTGTTCTGCATGTGTATACCGTTATCATTTTAGAAAAGAAATAGTTATTGTTGTTTCGTAAATCTTTCTTGTCAATAGTTTAAGAAAAGGGAGAATAATCTATTTTCTACTGAACTGACCATTTTATGAAATTCACGTTGGTTAATCTTTTAGGGCTATGGTCATAATTCGCGCCAGATGGTCCAATAACAGATTGTTGTGGATGATGTGAAGAGAAAGCAAAATGAGGTCTACTCTGGGTGTGGCGCATATTCTTCTATCATTGGAAATGAATATCCAGCCTAGGAGCTATTTAAGTAGAATGTGTCATTGCATTGAAACATGATGTGAAACTTGACGATGTTTGAAAAATGTGTACTTCGACTATTTGAAAAGCCAAGAGAATTCTTTTAGTTGGTATGTAGCACGTGTTCATACAGAGTTAAACGTAGGTTACTAGTGGTAGGTTTCTACTGCGAGTGTGTAGTTAGAGTGGTGGGATTAATGAGATGTGTAGGTTTTTACAGTTAGGTCACTATTGTCAGTGTTTAGTGAGTGTTGGAATTAGTGAGACATATAGGCCATTACGGGTAGGTTTCTATTGTGAGTGTGTAGTGAGTGTTGGAATTAGTGAAGAATTGTCTTGCACGATGTCGCACGTTCTGTAGCGTAGTCTGACGTACGTCTTGGGTGTGTTGGCTGCGGGACCTGGCGTCGTCCACTGATTGAAGTCTGTACTTCTCAGGATAGGCCCAGATTCTACAAGGAAGGTTCCAGAACTATGAAGGCAAACTCTAAAAATATAGCAGAATGGTAAAAATCAAACCATAAAATTGGGGTAATACAGTCCTACAATTATGACATAAATGTGTATTAAGTCAAAGGCATGAACTAAACTAAGAAACAAACAAAGAAACACAAAACAGTGAATCTGTCTTCCAAAACTGGAACGCGTGAAAGATTGGACAATGAAATGTACAACCGTGAAAAACATAATCATAAAATGCATTGGGAATTACAAGCACTTTGTGGATGAAAGCTCCTTAAAGGGGCAATGGCTTGTTACATGAATAAACTATGTGACGTCTGAAATCTGATGTTTCTCTCTGGTTTTCTTTTTGTTTGGTTATAATTGATTTAAGGGAAGGTTTGATGACTGATGTGTCTGTTGGTTTGCTGGTTGGTTTCAGGAAACGATTCTTTGCCTCAGTTACTTCTGTTGGTGAAGACATCACCGTTATCAGGGCACATCACACCAAAAGGCAATTACGAAAGGTATGGCTTTTTTATGTACACAAACATTTCTGTCCCAGCTGGACATGCGATTATGATCAGTCTGAGAAGAATGGTGAAGTACTATGGATGTGTAGGTGTCACATGTATCCAGAGGACAATGTAATTGGTATCCCTGTGTGGAATCACTTTGCGAAATGGTGGTATGACTGTGTGTTCCACACCTCAACAATCACAGTTGAATACGACAACTTTCATTGCCTGGACGTACCGTGTTTCAGACTGTTCTTTTCCTTTCACCCTGAACGCCATACACCTGAAAAGTTACATGGTGGACTGTTCAACTGTTCTGTTGATCACTATTCCAGCTTTCAGCATCACCTGGACTGTAACCTGAAGTTACAGTGTGAAGCAGACAGGATGAAACAGAACATTGTCCCTTCAGCAGTCCTGATTGTGAGGGTTTGGTGGCGTTATGTAACCAATGCTACAACATTGTCTGTGTTCCATATATGATTTTTCGTACACATAATATGTTTGAACTATCGAATAAGTACTGCAAATCTTTGGGAGGCGTGTCTGGTATGCCAAAATGTGAGGAGGACTGGTCTGGAATTATAGATAATTTCACCAATCCATATCGGTATATACCTGACTTCATTTCGGTCGGCTTGACCATTGACAACATGACGTTTCCCAACATGTACAGAAAGAATGTCATCAGTGAAGACAGGACCGTTCTCTACCATTCTGTTTGTTTCCAAGATAAATGGACTGTTGATAGATATAAGAAAGCTTCATGTATCTACAGACATGAAGGTCAATTCGTGACACTTGCGTGTAATAGCTATACAGGTACAGATATTCCTATTGTAATGTGTGAATTTAAGACAAAACAGACCCACCATCTCTCACAAACAATATCGTTGACCAGGACTCCTTTTCCTATCCACACACACCAGTCTCTAATGACGTGTCCTGATGGTTACGTGACACAAACAATTTTATTGTGTGGTTCACTCCAGTATGACGTGTGTGGTCAAGGTCACATATATTCGTGTAAATTTTCTGATCATGTGTCACACACACAGGGTGGGTTTGATTCAACAGTTGATCACGTCACTCTGGTCCCGTTATTTGTCTGTGATGATGACGTCACCACGGTGTCATACACCCTGGTATGTAACTTCGTACAAGACTGTCAGGATAAGAGTGATGAGATTTTCTGTGAGCATCCTCCTTGTGTCAACATGTTTACCTGTACTAATGGTCAGTGTGTGTCCTATGATGTTGTCTGTGACAAAGTGTTCCAGTGTCAGGACAAATCAGATGAGCTGAACTGCAAAAGTTACAGATTCAAAGAAATTGACTGGCCACCAGTTTTTCCTTCCCCTGTTCTTATCGATTTTGATGGTATCAGCACTTTTATTTCAACTCCAATAAAGTCCAATGAGTCCTGTCCTGACAGCCACTATCGTTGTCCTGGTAAGTTCAATGACTGCCTGCCTGTCTACACACGATGCAATGGAATGTACGACTGTATGGACCAGGAGGACGAAGAGGGATGTCATGAAATGACGTGTCCAGGGTTCTTTCGATGCCGGAGTTCCATAATATGTCTACATGTTGACCACCTGTGTGATGGCTGGCCTCACTGCCTACTGTATGATGATGAATTGTTGTGTGATGTGACATGTCCTGTGGGCTGTCTGTGTCACGGTCACACATTTCTGTGCTATCAATCTTTCCCTGCGTACCTCTTCCCACAGCTCCGTTACTTGGATGCCACAGATACAGGAATGAGTCTGTCGGATGTGTACAATAATACCTATCTTATTCATCTGATTCTTGCCAAGTGTTCATTGATTGTCCTGTCCAACATGAAGTTGACCAACTTACTGTTTCTTGATCTCAGTGAAAACAAACTACAACATGTCAACATGACTTGTTTTGTCAGTTTAGAATATCTACAGACACTATCCCTGTCCAACAATCCTATCACTTCACTCCACTCTGATCCCTCGTCTGATATTCTGCAAAGTGCAATCACAACGATAGACCTGTCATATACCAAACTGAAAATGTTTGACACAAAAGTCTTGTCCAAATTCTTGAAATTGCAGAAACTGAATTTGACATTCACTACTATCAATACTGTCACAACAGAAGGTTTTAAGTTTACACCGAAGTTAACAGCATTGTACATGGAAGGCAGTCCTGTGAAAACATTTCCATCTGACATATTCAAAGATCTATTCCATCTCCATGTCATATCAACACTGAATTCTAAATTGTGCTGCAAAGAAATATTACCACATAACTTTGATGATAAGTTTTGCTATTCCCTCAAAGACGAAATTTCATCATGTGAAGATTTACTTCAGTCAGCAACGTACCGAGTGTTTCTCTGGTTGATCAGCTGTCTGTCAGTGACTGGTAACATCTTCTGTTTTGTTGTGCGTTTGTGTGCACAGAAGAAAACTTCTTCAAGTGGCTTCAGTGTGTTTGTCACCAACCTGACCATGGCTGACTTTCTGATGGGTGTCTACATTGCTATTATTGGTGTGGCTGATGAACTATTCCGTGGTAAATATCTTTATTATGATGACACTTGGACAAGCAGTGTGGCCTGTAAGGTGGCTGGTTTTCTGTCTCTACTGTCCAGTGAAGTATCGGCTCTGACCATCTGGCTTATCACATTAGATCGTTTCATTGTCCTTCATTTTCCATTCAGCACCTTGCGTTTTGAGAGAACAACAGCAGCAGTGGCTTGTCTGTTGACATGGTTGGTTGGATGGCTTGTTGCTTTGTTGCCTTTACTTCCAATGACATCACATTGGGAATTCTACAGTCAGACAGGTATCTGTATTCCACTCCCAGTCACTCGTAAAGTTTTTAAAGGGCGAGTTTATTCCTTTGGTGTTTTGATCGTCTTTAATTTTATTGTGTTTGTGCTGATCTCAGCTGGCCAAGTTTTTATCTACTGGTCAATACAGAAGAACGCGCTGAGAACAAACACGACCAAGGCATCACGAGACATGACCATAGCACGGCGGTTGATCACTGTGGCTGTAACAGACTTCATGTGTTGGTTTCCCATTGGACTATGTGGATTTTTAGCATTAGCTGGTACACCCATGCCTGCAGAGGTGAATGTTGCCTTGGCAATCTTCATACTGCCCTTAAACTCTGCTCTGAATCCCTTTGTATATACCTTTAACACACTGGCAGAAAAACGAAGAAAATCCCGAGAGACAGAGCTGTTGAAGTGGCTGGAATTTCATGTTGATTTGCATGACAGGAAATAACTACAGTATGGACACAAGTAGATCACTCATAAGGAAGATTAGGAAAAGACAGCAAAATTTATAGGCCAATTTATGAAGAATGGGGATTTGGAGCACCTGGTCACAATGGGAAAGCTGGAGGGAAGGAGAGCATCAGGTAGACCCAGGGAGAAAATGCTGGACGGACTTACAGAGTGGCTGGGGACGAGGAGGGTGGGGCAGATGCTGGGGGCAATGAGAGATAGAGACAGATGGAAGTCCATGATCGCCAACGCCATGATGCAGGGCACCTGATGATGATGGTGATGAATAGAAGAAAATAGATGGACTTGGATGAGTCCAGGAGATAAATACCAAAAATCAGATTGACTACATCCTGATGAACTGTACAGGCTTTTCTTTTGGTTACTCAATACGTTCTCCATTCTAGGGAATTTGGTTTGTTTCATGGCAGCATTCAAAGAAAAGAAAATGTTTGGAGGTACTTTCATCACGTTCATTGCTCATTTCCAGATTGCTAATATCTGCATGGGAATTCACGTCAGCATAGTTACAGTAGCCAATGAAACATTCTATGGAAAATACATCTACTTTGAACAGGCATGGACCAGCAGTGTGACTTGTAAGGTTGCTGGTTTTCTTTCCCTTCTGTCCAGTGAGGTGTTAGCTTTGATTCTCTGGTTCCTGACACTGGATCACATCATTGTCCTTTGTTTCCCCTTAACCAAGTGGACATTCAATAGACGTCTGACTGCTGTAGTGTGTGCAGTGTCATGGTGTGTTGGACTTTGGTTGTCTGTGATACCTTTTCTGCCTGGATTGTCACACTGGGGCCTTGATGGCCAGTCTGGTCTGTGTCATCTGGCTCTGTCTGATAGTAACTCCAAATACGAGTTCAGGTGGTTCACAGTCACTGTCGTGTTTAACTGTATCCTGTGTTCTGTGGTGGTTGTTGGCCAACTCGTCATTTACAGACAAACACCAATCCATCCAATCCAAATGGATCCCACAAAGAAACTGATATATTTTTCAGTCCACCTGTTGATAAAAGTCACTGTAACAGATGCTGTGTGCTGGTTCTCCCTCGGTCTGACCAGTATGATGACCTTAGATGACAGTGGTGCCTCAGACAATGTACATGTGACCATGGTTGTGTTCCTGCTACCACTCAACTGTGCACTCAATCCACTGCTATACATATGGACTGTTGTAACACAGCGACGACGACAAGAACAGGAAGAGAGATTGTTACAATTGTTAAAATCACGAAATTTGTTATGAGACAAAATCTATAGATCCCATCTTTCGTGGAGCTGTGGAGCTGTGGAGCTGTCGTCTACATGTCAACCTGTGTGTGAGGCCTTCATCAGGACTAATGATGACTGTGTGTTTGGCTCTATCCTTAGAGTATCTACATGTCAATCTTTGTGTGAGGCCTTCATCAAGACTAATGTTGACTGTGTGTTTGGCTCTGTCCTTTGTGTATCTACATCCAACCTGTATGTGAGGCCTTCATCAAGACTAATGAAGATTGTGTATTTGGCTGTCTTTTGTGTATCTACATGTCAACCTGTATGTGAGGCCTTCATCAAGACTAATGATAACTGTGTGTTTGGCTCTGTCCTTTGTGTATCTATATGTCAACCTGTATGTGAGGCCTTCATCAAGACTAATGAAGATTGTGTATTTGGCTCTGTCTTTTGTGTATCTACATGTCAACCTGTATGTGAGGCCTTCATCAAGACTAATGATAACTGTGTGTTTGGCTCTGTCCTTTGTGTATCTATATGTCAACCTGTATGTGAGGCCTTCATCAAGACTAATGATGATTGTGTATTTGGCTCTGTCCTTTGTGTATCTACATGTCAACCTGTATGTGAGGCCTTCATCAAGACTAATGATGATTGTGTATTTGGCTCTGTCATTTGTGTATCTACATGTCAACCTGTATGCATGTGATTTCTGGACACCTCATGGATCTGTTGTTGTATCTGTTTCATGTTCATCTCAGCTCAATAGGCATATATTTACGAAAGAGATACGCTGGGTATCATTGTTTGATGGTGGTGTTCATTGTTTCAATGTATGGAAACCATTAAGCTGTCCGCACCTGGTAGAGGGTGAAGGTCCTGCTGTGCTGTCCTGTCTGTCTAACCATTGTGTCCTGTGTGTGTTTGTTGTAGACTTGTGGTCATCCACACCTGGTAGAGGGTTCAAGGGGCATCCCAGTCAAGGTTCTGTGTTGATCTTCTTTTGTGTCTCTGTGAGGTGTCCATGTTATTGTTAGGCGGTTATTTATTCTAGTGGTATGTGTTGTGTGTGTGTGCGTGTGTGTGTGTGTGTGTGTATGTGTGTGTGTGTGTGTGTGTGTGTGTGTGTGTGTGTGTGTGTGTGTGTGTGTGTGTGTGTGTGTGTGTGTGTTGTGGTCATTAAAGAGAGTGTGAGAAATGTGTGTTAGTTGTTATATATGTCATACCTCATGTTCGGTGCACAATCTTGACCGAGTTGTATGTGTTTGTTCGTATCGTATTGTTGCACAAATGTGTTAATAATTCGTCAGTTGTGTTTGGTGTCCAGCCAATGTATACTTGGTTTAAAGCCTGGTGCTGGAAAAAGATTTTCCATATCCATATGAAGAGAAATGTTTTCACTTATAGAAGTTAATCGCTCTGCATGTGTAGGGTTATCATTTTAGAAAAGAAATAGTTATTGTTGTTTCGTAAATCTTTCTTGTGAATAGTTTAAGAAAAAGGGGAATAATCTCTTTTCTACTGAACTGACCATTTTATGAAACTCATGTTTGTTAATCTTTTAGGGCGGTGGTCAGAATACGCACCAGATGGTCAAATAACAGCTTGTT
This sequence comes from Monoplex corrugatus, assembly GCA_030674185.1. Classification (NCBI taxonomy): domain Eukaryota; kingdom Metazoa; phylum Mollusca; class Gastropoda; order Littorinimorpha; family Ranellidae; genus Monoplex; species Monoplex corrugatus. The sequence goes on from JAPXFY010000348.1 coordinate 57,463, forward strand.
GTGGATGATGTGAAGAGAAAGCAAAATGAGGTCTACTCTGGGTGTGGCACATGAATATCCAGCCTAGGAGCTATTTAAATAGTGTGTGTCATTGCACTGAAACATGATGTGAAACTTAACGATGTTTAAAAATTAATGTGTTTCGACTATTGCACAAGCTTGGAGAATGATGTCATTTTTAATTCTTTTAGTTGGTAGGTTTCTATTGTGAGTGTGTAGAGAGAGTGGTGGGATTAATGAGATGTGTAGGTTATTACAGTTAGGTCACTACTGTCAGTGTGTAGTGAGAGTGTTGGAATTAGTGAAACATATAGGCTATTACAGGTAGGTTTTTAATGTGAGTGTGTGGTGAGTGTTGGAATTAGTGAGACATATAGGCCATTACAGGTAGGTTTCTACTGTGAGTGTGTAGTGAGTGTTGGAAATAGTGAGACATATAGGCTATTACAGGTAGGTTTCTACTGCGTGTGTGAGTGTGTAGTGAGAGTGTTGGAATTAGTGAGACATATAGGCTATTACATGTAGGTGTCTACTGTGAGTGTGTAGTGAGTGTTGGAATTATTGAGACATATAGACTATTACAGGTAGGTGTCTACTGTGAGTGTGTAATGAGTGTTGGAATTATTGAGACATATAGGCTATTACAGGTAGGTGTCTACTGTGAGTGTGTAGTGAGTGTTGGAATTATTGAGAAATATAGGCCATTACAGGTAGGTTTCTACTGCGTGTGTGAGTGTGTAGTGAGTGTTGGAATTATTGAGACATATAAGCTATTACAGGTAGGTTTCTACTGTGAGTGTGTAGTGAGTGTGTTGGAATTAGTGAGACATATAGGCTATTACAGGTCGATTTCTACTGTGAGTGTGTAGTGAATGTTGGAATTAGTGAGACATATAGGCTATTACAGGTAGGTTTCTACTGTGAGTGTGTAGTGAGTGTTGGAATTAGTGAGACATGAAGGCTATTATAGTTAGTTTCTACTGTGAGTGTGTATTGAATGTGGGAATTAGTGAAGTATCGTCTTGCACGATGTCGCACGTTCTGTAGCGTGGTCTGACGTACGTCTTGGGTGTGTTGGCTGCGGGACCTGGCGTCGTCCACTGATTGAAGTCTGTACTTCTCAGGATAGGCCCATATTCTACAAGGAAAGTTCCAAAACTGTGAAGGCAAACTAAAAATATAGCAAAATGGTAAACATCAAACCATAGAATTGGGGTAATACAGTCCTACAATTATGACATAAAATGTGTGTCAAATCAAAGGCATGAACTAAAGTAACAAACATATACACAAAATAGTGAAACTATCATCCAAAACTGGAACGAGTGAAAGATTGGACAATGAAATGTACAACCATGGAAAGCATAATCATAAAGTACATTAGGAATTAAAAGCACTTCATGTGATGAAAGCTCTTTAAAGGGACAATGGCGTGTTACATGAATAAACCATGTGACGTCTTAAGTCTGATGTTTCTCTCTGGTTTACTTTTTGTTTGGTTATAATTGATTTAAGGGAAGGTTTGATGACTGATATGTCTGTTGGTTTGCTGGTTGGTTTCAGGAAACGATTCTTTGCCTCAGTTACTTCTGTTGGTGAAGAAATCACCGTTATCAGGGCACATCACGCCAAAAGGCAATTACGAAAGGTATGGTTTTTTCATGTACACACACATCTCTGTCCCAGCTGGACATGCGATTATGATCAGTCTGAGAAGAATGGTGAAGTACTATGGATGTGTAGGTGTCACACTGTATCCAGAGGACAATGTAATTGGTATCACTGTGTGGGATCACTTTGTGAAATGGTGGTATGACTGTGTGTTCCACACCTCAACAATCACAGTTGAATACGACAATTTTCATTGCCTGGACGTACCGTGTTTCAGACTGTTCTTTTCCTTTCACCCTGAACGCCAGACACCTGAAAAGTTACATGGTGGACTGTTCAACTGTTCTGTTGATCACTATTCCAGCTTTCAGCATCACCTGGAGTGTAACCTGAAGTTACAGTGTGAAGATGGACAGGATGAAACAGAACATTGTCCCTTCAGCAGTCCTGATTGTCAGGGTTTGGTGGCGTTATGTAACCAATGCTACAACATTGTCTGTGTTCCATATATGATTTTTCATACACATAATATGTTTGAACTATCGAATAAGTACTGCAAATCTTTGGGAGGCGTGTCTGGTATGCCAAAATGTGAGGAGGACTGGTCTGGAATTATAGATAATTTCACCAACCCATATCGGTATATACCTGATTTCATTTCGGTCGGCTTGACCATTAATAACATGACGTTTCCCAACATGTACAGAAAGAATGTTATCAGTGAAGACAGGACCGTTCTCTACCATTCTGTTTGTTTCCAAGATAAATGGACTGTTGATAGATATGAGAAAGCTTCATGTATCTATAGACATAAAGGTCAATTCATGACACTTGCGTGTAATAGCTATACAGCTACAGATATTCCTAATGTAATGTGTGAATTTAAGACAAAACAGACCCACCATCTCTCACAAACAATGTCGTTGACCAGGACTCCTTTTCCTATCCACACACACCAATCTCTGATGACGTGTCCTGATGGTCACGTGACACAAACAATTTTATTGTGTGGTTCACTTCAGTATGACGTGTGTGGTCAAGGTCACATATCTTCGTGTAAATTTTCTGATCATGTGTCACACACACAGGGTGGGTTTGATTCAACAGTTGATCACGTCACTCTGGTCCCGTTATTTGTATGTGATGATGACGTCACCACGGTGTCATACACCCTGGTATGTAACTTCGTACAAGACTGTCAGGATAAGAGTGATGAGATTTTCTGTGAGCATCCTCCTTGTGTCAACATGTTTACATGTACTAATGGTCAGTGTGTGTCCTATGATGTTGTCTGTGACAAAGTGTTCCATTGTCAGGACGAATCAGATGAGCTGAACTGCAAAAGGTACAGATTCAAAGAAATTGACTGGGCACCAGTTTTTCCTTCCCCTGTTCTTATCGATTTTGATGGTATCAGCACTTTTATTTCAACTCCAGTAAAGTCCAATGAGTCCTGTCCTGACAGCCACTATCGTTGTCCTGGTAAGTTCAATGACTGCCTGCCTGTCTACACACGATGCAATGGAATGTACGACTGTATGGACCACGAGGACGAAGAGGGATGTCATGAAATAACGTGTCCAGGGTTCTTTCGATGCCGAAGTTCCATAATATGTCTACATGTTGACCACCTGTGTGATGGCTGGCCTCACTGCCCACTGTTTGATGATGAATTGTTCTGTGATGTAATATGTCCTGTGTGCTGTCTGTGTCATGGTCACACATTTCTATGCTATCAACCTTTCCCTGCTTACCTCTTCCCACAGCTCCGTTACTTGGATGCCACAGGTACAGAAATGAGTCTGTCTGATGTCAATGATAATACCTATCTTATTCATCTGATTCTTGCCAAGTGTTCATTGACTGTCCTGTCCATCATGAAGCTGACCAACTTACAGTTTCTCGATCTCAGTGAAAACAAACTACAACATGTCAACATGACTTGTTTTGCCACTTTAGTATATCTACAGACACTGTCCCTGTCCAAGAATCCTATCACTTCACTCCACTCTGATCCCTCATCTGATATTCAACAAAGTGCAATCACAACGATAGACCTGTCATATACCAAACTGAAAATGTTTGACACAAAAGTCTTGTCCAAATTCTTGACATTGCAGAAATTGAATTTGACATTCACTACTATCAATACTGTCACAATAGAAGGTTTTAAGTTTACCCCACAGTTAACAGCATTGTACATGGAAGGCAGTCCTATGAAAACATTTCCACCTGACATATTCAAAGACCTATTCCATCTCCATGTCATATCAACACTGAATTCTAAATTGTGCTGCAAAGAAATATTACCACATAACTTTGATGATAAGTTTTGCTATTCCCCCAAAGACGAAATTTCATCATGTGAAGATTTACTTCAGTCAGCAATGTACCGAGTGTTTCTCTGGTTTATAAGCTGTCTGTCAGTGACTGGTAACATCTTCTGTTTTGTTGTACGTTTGTGTGCACAGAAGAAAACTTCTTCAAGTGGCTTCAGTGTGTTTGTCACCAACCTGACCATGGCTGACTTTCTGATGGGTGTCTACATTGCTATTATTGGTGTGGCTGATGAACTATTCCGTGGTAAATATCTTTATTATGATGACACGTGGACAAGCAGTGTGGCCTGCAAGGTGGCTGGTTTTCTGTCTCTACTGTCCAGTGAAGTATCGGCTCTGACCATCTGGCTTATCACACTAGATCGTTTCATTGTCCTTCATTTTCCATTCAGCACCTTGCGTTTTGAGAGAACAACAGCAGCAGTAGCTTGTCTGTTGACTTGGTTGGTTGGATGGCTTGTTGCTTTGTTGCCTTTACTTCCAATGACATCACATTGGGAATTCTACAGTCAGACAGGTATCTGTATTCCACTCCCAGTCACTCGTAAAGTTTTTAAAGGGCGAGCTTATTCCTTTGGTGTTTTGATCGTCTTTAATTTCATTGTGTTTGTGCTGATCTCAGCTGGCCAAGCTTTTATCTATTGGTCAATACAGAAGAACTCGCTGAGAACAAACACGACCAAGGCATCACGAGACATGACCATAGCACGGCGGTTGATCACCGTGGCTGTAACAGACTTCATGTGTTGGTTTCCCATTGGATTATGTGGATTTCTGGCATTAGCTGGTACTCCCATGCCTGCAGAGGTGAATGTTGCCTTGGCAATCTTCATACTGCCCTTAAACTCTGCTCTGAATCCCTTTGTATATACCTTTAACACACTGGCAGAAAAACGAAGAAAATCCCGAGAGACAGAGCTGTTGAAGTGGCTGGAATCTCATGCTGATTTGCATGACAGGAAATAACTACAGTATGGACTGGTTCTATGTTGTATCAAGATCAGTGTGTACTAGCATTTTCTTCACTGTAATACAAATGGTTACTTGTCAAATAAATTTCTAGACATAATCTGCTTTGCTAATAATACATGCAGGAATTCTGTTTTCCCTCATTTATAATTGATATTATCCAAAATCAGTGTGTGTCTATGTATATGCACGTGTCGATATGTGATGTGTGAAGTGTGTGTGTGTGTATGTGTGTGTGTGTGTGTGTGTGTGTGTGTGTGTGTGTGTGTGTGTGTGTGTGTGTGTGTGTGTGTGTGTGTGTGTGTGTGTCTGCGCAGACTACAAGAACAGGTTAATGATGCCAATGTCACTGTTAGCTCTCATACATTAGACCTGATGACTGCAGGGAAATCATGGTGACAAAGCAGACAGATGACAAACTCGTGATCCAATTTGAAGCATGTCAGATCTAGTTGAAAAGTCAGAATAGATTGTGTCTGGAGCAT
>JAPXFY010003485.1:5000-10000 GCA_030674185.1 Monoplex corrugatus
TGTTTTGAATGCGCTGTAGGATGTGAATGGTGGAGGCAGGAAGACCAGACAGGAGTGAATTGCAATAGTCAATGCGAGACATTATGAAGGAGAGAACGAGTTTTGCAGTTGTTTCGACAGAGAGATACTTCCTGATCAGCCTTATACGATGGAGATGATAGTAGCAAGATCTGGCAGTTTGAGAAACAAAGTTGTTCATGGAGAGGGTAGAGTCAATGCAGACACCAAGGTTTTTAGCTGAATCAGAAATTGGGACTGATGTGTTACATAATGGGAGAGAAAGAGGGGGCAGCTGAGAAAGTTTCTGACGGGTGTCAATGAGGATAGCTTCTGTCTTGTCGTCATTAAGCTGAAGTTTGTTGAACGTCATCCAGTTCTTAATGTCCGAGTAACACTCAGTGGTGCGAGTCAACAGGCGCTGTATATTATCAGGTGAGTCACTGTCTTGAAGTTGGGTGTCATCAGCATAGAAGTGGTGTTTCATAGAGTGGGAGTTGATGATGGTGGACAGGGGGGAGGTGTAAAGAGTGAAAAGAACAGGGCCAAGGACATATCCTTGTGGAACACCACAGGTCAGGTATGCAGGTTGAGAGTAAGTGCCATTGATGAGAACAGTTTGTTTTCTGTTTGATAAATACGAAGTGAAAAAGGAGAGAGCAATGTCAGAGATGCCAAAAGTATGATGAAGTCTAGAAAGGAGAATACCATGGTCAATGGTATCGAAGGCTGCAGACAGATCAAGGAGTGTGAGGAGAGAGACTTTGCCAGTATCAGTTGCAAGGAGGAGATTGTTGAGAATGTGTAGTAGGGCAGTTTCAGTGCTATGGCACTGGCGGTAGGCTGACTGGAAAGGATTGAGGAGATTGTTGGCAGCTTGATGTGTCAGCTTAATGTTTTATGGGTCCCTCCCCAGGGTCCCTCAACCCCCCCCCCCCTCACCAATTTCAAGACCTTACCAGAGCGCAGGGGTTTTGCGCGATTCAGAGGGTTTGCCAGAAAAATGTTTGCAGATTTGGGTGGAGCGTATATGGGATTGCCCCAGTGTGATGAATCCCATTTGAACAAATTCCAAACTCTCTTTCTTTCTGTCTTTCTGTCTTTGTCTTTACACCCAACTGTCAACGGGCGTGCCAGCTCACTTGACAAAGTAATGAACTCCGAAACTATTATCTGATTTCTTCTTGAAGCAATACAAAAACTGAACTGTTCGCTAGCCATCTTAACATGCTAATCATTCTTTCAACGTCAGCTCGGCGTGTGACATGAATCCCATCTGCGTTCCATAGCAATATCTTATCCACGCACACGAGTTGAAAAATGTTCGATGAATTAAACACACACGTCACCCATACCACCACCTCCTTGGATTGCAACCAGCAGACGTAACAACCTCATGTAAAAGAATGAAATTTCAGTGAATTTCCCTTGTCATTGCTGAAGTAGTGTTTAATGTCGGTGAAGCACATTTCGTGAACTTCCGTTGTCACAGACTCTTCTTAAACAAATCCCATTTGTAGTCCCATTTCCAGGTTTAACAGAAGGCAGGTCTGTAATCAGGGTGTCCAGTTGCTCTTTCTGTCAGGATTTCAGACTTTCAATTTGGGTTCGTAAATAAATTCCTTGCTTATTAACCCTGTTACCCCTGCGTCCTATCCACCGATTGCAAAACTTTAACCCTCTGGCTCCCTCACCCTATCCACCGGCTTCCTGCAGGAGTCAGAGGGTCAAGTGTTTGCTTTACTAGCATGGTTGACAGTGCAGGATTTCGTTGGACAGAATACGGGAGTCAAAGGATTAATCTACCTCTGAGGCCTGGCTGCCTTTGAAGTGGAGTTATCTCCTAGTTTTTCTGCACTTGCTGATTCAGGAAACTCTGTGTGTGTGTGTGTGTGTGTGTGTGTGTGTGTGTGTGTGTGTGTGTGCGTGCGTGCGTGCGTGCGTGCGTGCGCGCGCGCGTGTGTGTGTGTATGTGTGTGTGTGTGTGTGTGTGTCTCTGTGTGTGTGTGTGTGTGTGTGTGTGTGTGTGTGTGTGTGTGTGTGTGTGTGTGTGTGTGTGTGTGTGTGTGTGTGTGTGTGTGTGTGTGTGTGTGTGTGTGCAGCCTCCAGTCTGACTGTCTGTGAATGAATACCCCGATTTTCTCAGGGTTCTAAAAGATAAAGCAGTGAGAGAAAAGGGAGAATGAAACGAGCATACCAAAAAGATGACTGGAGAGTTGTGATATTTCGACCACCTCACTTTCCAATGATTTCAGTGTTGTTAGACTACCTTCTGTTTGTTTTAATCTGTTTCGGTCGATTTATTATGTCATCAGCTTCAAACCTTGGACAACGTCGTCTTATCTTCGCATCAGTGCATTACGTTTATTTTTATACGCACAGACTATCCAGGCTCTCTCTGTCTCTCTCTCTCTCTCTGTCTCTCTCTCTCTCTGTCTGTCTCTCTCTCTCTCTCTCTCTCTCTCTCTCTCCTCTCTCTCTCTCCCGTAAATTGTTATCCCCCTTGTCAAAAGACCTTTTCGGGTAATGACAATAAACAGTTTCAGTTTCAGTTTCAGTTTCAGTTTCTCTCTCTGTCTCTCTCTGTCTCTCTCTCTCTCTCTCTCTCTCTCTCTCTGTCTCTCTCTCTCTGTCTGTCTGTCTGTCTCTCTCTCTCTCTCTCTCTCTCTCTCTCTCTCTGTCTTCCTCTCCCTCCCTCTCTGTCTATGTCTCTCTTTCCCTCCCTGTCTTTCTCCCTCTTTCTTTGGGCACCGCTGCTCTCCAAAGCTTACTGGAAACCCTCACTTTGACTAATTGACAGGTTCTGGCAACAAATGCCAGAACCAGTCGGCCTTCCCTTTGTATCGTAGTATGTCTACAAAATACGCTGCACTGCGAGCATGAACGCTCTCTTCCCGGCAGTGAATACCATTTGTGATAACATGACTAAAACTGGAAAAGTTAAAGGCGAGGTGAGTGATGTGGTTGAGACCTCAACTTTTCTCCGGACCAATATTGTGAGAACCGAGCTCATCTCCTCTCCCTGGCTGCTTTACCTTCCCCAAACCTGCGGTATGAAAGACTTATATATATATATATATATATACATATCTGTATATCTATAGATAGATAGATAGATAGATAGATAGATAGATAGATAGATAGAGAGAGAGAGAGAGAGAGAGAGAGAGATGGATGATTTGTGTAGTTTTTTCCCCATGCATCTTATGTATTCCTTGTGACTTGGTGGTTCTGGTACCTGTTTTTCTTTTATGTTATTGTCTGTTGTTATTTTTGAGAAACTGATGATGCTTGCAACATCGGTGTATGTACATGTTTGTTGACTCTTTTTATTTGCCTTACTGATGTCTTTGTTATGAAGTAAGTAATTATCTACTACTATGTATAATGCAACGACCCAGTTTTTGACATAGTTTTTGACTATACGAATAATTACAAGAAGTAATAGTAGTAGTAGTGGTAGTAGTAAAAGTAGAAGTGGTAGTAGTAGTAGTAGCAGCAGCAGTTGTAGTAGTAGGAGCAGTTGTAGCAGTAGTAGTAGTAGTAGTAATAGTAGTAGTATTAATCCAAAAGAAGGCCAAGTACCCATTTACTGCTAGATAGACTTGGAAACTGTAAACTCACACAAATGCCCGACGTTAGGATGCAGCGTCAAAAAATGCACAGAGAAGTACTTTGAATGTAAACTGATCGTGCACATCTAATTCCATTAACTGTCTGATGCCATAATCTGATTTCAGTAACTGGCTGACACGCTGATCTTATTTCTGTAACTGTCGTGTCACGATGATCTAATTTCATTGACTGGCTGACGCGTTAATTTAATTCCATTGGACTCGCTGACAAGATAAATTGGGAAAAATAGTTAATCAACTCAAGTCGCATCAATCAGCATGTCAGATTCAGCGCATTAACACCGGTTCAAAACTTTTACACACATTTACGAAGTGCGCATGTGCTCAATAAAATAGTCATTTCTAACAGGGTATTCACATTCATACGCATCAGACATGCGTTCTGCAAGGAAAAAACTGAAAATTGAAGTAGAAAATGCTTACATTTTTTTCACTTTCTAACGGTGAGAAAGACAGAGACTTAACCAGAAAATCAAATGTCTCTTCTTTAAAGGCGAGGAATGATCAATCCATTGTTATATTCTTGTTTGTCCTACGTAATTTGATAGCGTGCACTGAGTAATCATGAACTTGAGCATGGGTTTCTGTTTTGTTTCTTCTTCTTCTTCTTCTTCTTCTTCTTCTTCTTCTTCTTCTTCTTCTTCTTCTTTTTCTTCTTCTTCTTCTTCTTCTTCTTCTTCTTCTTCTTCTTCTTCTTCTTCTTCTTCTTTTTCTTCTTCTTCTTCTTCTTCTTCTTCTTCTTCTTCTTCTTCTTCTTCTTCTTCTTTTACTTCGGACACTCGTTTGGAGACCGCAGACTCCTGAGCGAATGCTTCTGTACATTGAGTTTCGTCCAGAATGCTAAGAAGCTTCTGGTATGTAGTAAAGAATGGTTTCCTTTGGCCGAAACTTTTTTTCTCAAAGTGGTATAGATGCGGTCTGGTTGGCATAGAGATACAACATATCCAAAACAAGTGCGACTGCCCGCGTTCAAGCAAACAGGGACCAGAAAAAGAAAAACACAAAAATAGAATCAGAAGGCGTATTTAATACAACCAGACAGGACAGGCGCAAAATATTCGGCCAACTGGCATTTGTCAAGCTTAAACGTAAGAGATACAACACTCTCACACCTCGTGCAGAACTTTTGTGCCAGCGGCCTTCAGTCTACCCAGCTGTGATTGGGTACCTGGGGTTACGTTCTTCAAAGTTAGGAAAGATGTAGCAGAAAGAAAGAGAACATGTGTCTCGTCGTTAAAATGTCGGCCCTGAGATAAGCTGAGATCTCTATCGGATCATTCATAAGGATCTTCAGGGTTATGAGATAAGTTTTCCCTTTTTGTTTGTTGTGTATGTCTGCTGAGTTGGGGGGGTTTTCCCTACGGGTGG
>JAPXFY010003486.1:0-21589 GCA_030674185.1 Monoplex corrugatus
TGGACTGTGCTTGTCTCCTACAGGTAGCTTCCCAGGCAGGCATGACAGCTTACGGGATGAAGCGTCAGATTTCCACTTCCACCAGCAGCGAAGGTGACCACAACCCAGACAGCGCCAACGACACGTCCGTCCCCACCTCCCCAGCTGCGACCACCCCTAACAACCCCATTCTCAACTCCAAACCCCCAGCTCGCCATGGCAAAATGGCGGCCAGTGCTGTCATCGGCCTGCAGTACGGCTCTAACCGGGTGGCCTCCCAGTCAGGCATGACGGCATACGGCACCCCACGTCAGATCGTGGCCTCTACGTCATCAGTGACGTCAGTTGAGGAAGAGGGCGAGGATGAGAAAGGAGACGTGTTTGAGAGGGAGAACAAGACGTGACTGAAATACAAAGTGTGTTATGTGGATTGAATGAAACATGACTCGTCCGAAATTTATACATAGCTTATTATTATATTCAGTACCGTGATTTCGTTTGACATTGCACAGTAGAAGCCAGTATTGATTATTTTGAAAAAAATAATAGTACAAAGTAAGAAAGAAAAACTGAAATTCTGAGCATATGCTTTACTTCCAAATGGAAAAATCGTTTTCATTGAGAATTTAATTTTTTTTTTGTACAGTGTCATATGATGGCATGTGTAATTGCAGATCTACATTTATCTCTACTTGTAACTGTTGATGGTAATGTTATATCCCTACAGCTAGTTAAAACATAAGTGACCATTAGCCGAGTTGTTGCTTTGTCCTTATGTATTTGTTGATTTATTTTTCTAGTTCTTCCTGCTTTGTCTGGCAACACTTTCCACAAAGTACAAGTAGGGTCTGTATATTTTGTATAAAGTAACTGTTCATAAGTATATACGTCCATATGATCAGTAATTGTCTTTTTTCACGTTTGAGCCACATTGTTACTAGTGAATGCATTCATGTTATTATGGTAGTTTGGGTTACACAGTATAGACAAAATATGTTGCTGCGTAGTCTTCATGCATTTTCTCCTTTGGTCTTCACTGTGCAGACATAATATGTGGCTGCACAGTCTGTACAAATTGTCTGCTTTGGACCTCACTGAGCAGACAAAATATGTGGCTGTGGAATCTGCATGCTTAGTGTACTTTGGTTCACCTGATAGAGACAGAAGATATTGTCCTATAGTAGCATACTTCAGAGGGCTGGGAATGTGACTCAGAGACAAAAAAGATTTTCTTGAAAACATAAAGGTGAAATACAAGTAAAGTAGAAAAAAAACAGAACAGAAGAAGAGACAGAAAAACAATGATAAAAAACAAGAACCAAACAAACAGAAGAAAAAGGAGGGTGGGAATATAACAGTGATAGAAAAGAAGAAATTTGCACTTGTAGCACACAGTTTCCTGGAAGTGGGGATACTATTTACAATGAAAAAACATCGGCACGCCAAGGGGATATACTGATCATGAAACGTGCACAGGTAACGTTTATTACGGATTGGTCATTGTTTTAACTGAACGTGTGTGCATGATTGAAATTCGTGGATTTATTGATTTTTTAAAAATCTGGTAATGATTTTTTATTGGATGCGTGTATGCATGTTGTTTTGCCCGCACTGTGCAGGCAGTATGTTGTTGCACAGTCTGCATAGGTCTACTCCCGTCTTCGGTGGGCGTGATGCTGGCTGTTTCATTTTCCACAAACCACTAGACATTGACATAATTTAAAGAATCTTTAACGTACATTTAGGCTCTGACAAGTCTGCACACAGGTGGACTAAGGAAATCGGACAAAAATAATCTCCACCCTTTACCCACCAAGCAGGAGGTACCCAGACAGGATCAAACCCTAGACCTTTCGATCTGAAGTCTGACATTGTACCCACTTGACTACCTCACCCATCATTGTACATGTAGTGATAAACTGAACAGAAGGGGTGGCACCTCCAGCAAGGTCTAGTCATCATCATCATATGGCGTTGGCGATCATGGCCCGCCATTCGAATCTATCCCTTGTCATTGCAAGTACATCTTCCACCCTCTCTGTCTTCAGCCACCCTGCAAGTCCGTCCACTATTTTCTCCCTAGGTCTACCTGGTGCTCTCTTTATCTCCAGCTTTCTTGTTGTCACCAGGTTCTCTTATTTCTCTAGCCTCATAAATTGGTCTATAAATGTTGCTTTTCTTTTCCTAACCTTCTTTATTAGTTCTAGGTCTTGTACAATAGTTATAAAGAATTTGTGTATATCTTATGGGTTTAGTGTGAACTAATTCTTGTCTTTTTCGTGGAACGATCCAAATCTGCTGGAAAATGAGCCTGTCCCTTGCGGTTTGTTTTTATTCATACATCAGTGATTAACTGAACATTGATGATTCATCAGCTATGTGATCAGATGTCTTACTGCTGGTGTTTCAAGTAGCATGTTCACGAGTTTGAAATGCTCTTCAACAGTTATTTGGGCCACTATTGTGTCTGTCTGTCGCCTTTGTTATTTCGTATACGCTGGGATTATTCTAAATCAATATAAAAAATTGGCAGAACTTCTTCAGTATAATGAAATTTCGTTTTTCTTCCAGTATTCACTTGGACGGTTATGACTTATTTTGTGGATAAAATTTTTTTCAGATATCGCTGACGTGGGGACAGGTGTTGGCCTCCTGTTGATTCCAACAGTGTTCACAAATGGTTAAGAGACTGGACTGAACTCAGCCCCTATGTAACTGTTCTGCCATTTCTGTTATATCTCTGCGCTGCTTGTTAATTACAACATTGTGACGAAAATGATGATGATGATGTTGTTCTTGATGATGATCTCTCCTGTCGATTTTAGAATTGAATAGACATTCTGGTCTCCTGCACCTGCTGTAGGTCTTTAATTTGGACAGAACACCGAGGTATATGTTATTCTGCAGATACTGCATGTGAAGGAGTCCTGTCATCCTAGGATTTGCTTTCACCTGTCCCATTTTCTGTTAAACAGCAGTGATCTGCACTGTTCAAATCTGATTTTGCCCTGTGTATACAGCTGTCACCAAGTTCACTTTGTTGTAGGCATTGTCTTCACTTGTTTGTGGCATTGATGATACAGCTGATGAGGTTGGTTTTACAAGGATTTCCTTTTTATTTTTTTGTGGTCTTAGCTGGTCAAGGTGTCTTGTGTCAGCTCTCCATACTGGGAACTTCTTTTGGGTGTGGACAACGTGTTCTGTTCAAAGAAGCTGACACTTGATGAATAGTCACTCAGTGCTTAAGCAAGCCACACTTGTTCCTTGAAGGTTGAACACTCAGTCTCGCCATGTGATGTTGCAGATCTTGCACAGACATCTGTAGTAGAACCGTTCTAAATGTTGAATGTGGCACTGGTGGGTAGTCCAGGTCTTGCAGCAGAAAAGTAGGGCGCTCAGAACATCAACTCTGCACATAGCAATATTTGTGGTAAGCCTGTACAATGGTAAAAGCAGCTGGACAAATGGAAAGAAAAGAAAAGGAAATAGAAAGCATTACAATCGTCAGGAAATATTTCGTGTACACAGGCACAATGTCTCACACTGTACACTTCAGTCATACGTCTCTCTAGATAAGTACTCAGAAATGAAAGGGCCTTACCCAATTTCAGGGTCACAATAAACCAAAATGTGAAATGTTGTCTCCAATTTCAGAGCTCATTTGCTATGTCTTGATCAATGTCAGATCAGATTTGTAACACACACGGGGGCATACCCTAGACGGTATTATCCACAGGGCTGATCAGGCCATCGTGAAGTCCATCACTACTGATCACACCCTCCCTTCTGACCATGTCTGCCTCATCTCTGATCTCCTGCTTTCCCGTCCTCCTCCTCAGAAAACTGCTGTGCAAGCCAGACACCTATCTGCTGTTGACTTGTCTGTGTTCGATGCTGATCTTCACTCTCTCCTTACTGCCTCGCCTCCTAGTACTGCTGATGAACTGAACAACCTCCTTCTTGGGCTACTGGATCAACATGCTCCATCAACAACACGCCAAGTCTCCAAACGACCGCCTACACCTTGGTTCTCCTCCATAGCTTCACAACTGCAAGATGCCAAGCGTGACAGACGTCAAGCTGAGAGACAATGGCTCAAGTCCAGTCTAACTGTGCATAGGCAAATCTTTCAAACTGCCAACAAAATTGTTAATAGCCTTGTAGACGCCGCTAAATCAGCCTATTACAATGCCAAAATTCTTGCTGCTCCACGTCCAAACAATTGTATAATATCACTAATACTCTTCTTGGCAAAACTGGCTCTTCTCCTCTTCCATCTAACCTGCCACCATCTGATCTTCCACAGGCTTTCTCCAACTATTTTGTCAACAAGATTGTTAACCTCAGGCTTTCTCTTGATTCCACGACGAACACTCATGCAACATTTCCTGAACCCCCTTTCTCTGGAATCCCCCTTACTTCCTTCCAACCCGTTTCTGAGGACTTTGTTAAGAAAATCATCATGAAATCCGGCATTAAAACCTGTGAACTTGACCCATTGCCAGTTTCTTTCCTCACCCATTGTCTTGATACTCTTCTTCCTCACATCACCAACATCATCAACCATTCCCTCTCAACTGGCTCCTTTCCTTCTTCTTTCAAGTCAGCAATTGTTAGACCTCTTCTAAAAAAGACGACTCTTGACCCTGAGAATTTGAAAAACTATAGACCTGTGTCAAATCTTCCATTTCTTTCCAAGGTCTTAGAGAAAGTTGTTCTCAACCAGCTGTTAAACCACCTTCATTCCAATAACCTTGTCTATCCCCTTCAGTCTGCTTACCGTTCTGCACATAGCACCGAGACTGCTCTTCTCAAAATCTGCAACGACTTACTGACTACTCTTGACTCTAACAATGTATCACTTTTGACTCTCTTGGACCTATCTGCTGCCTTTGACACTATTGACCACTCTATCCTTCTCTCCCGTCTGCATCACTCTTTTGGGCTCCATGATACTGTCTTGAATTGGTTTCATTCTTACATCACCGATCGTCTGCAAGTAGTTTCTGTCAATGGTCTTTCTTCTAATGCTTCCTGTCTGACCTATGGAGTGCCACAGGGATCTGTTCTGGGCCCCCTACTTTTCATTCTCTACACCTATCCTGTCTCCTCTATTGTCCAAGAACACCTACTTCAGCATCATTCTTTCTCGGATGACAATCAGCTGTATGTCTCTGGGCCTCTCCCTGACCTTCCCCTCATGATCCAAAACACCCAATCTTGTGTGCCGACCTGAAGGATTGGATGACTGAAAACAAACTGAAATTGAATGAAGAGAAATCCGAATTGATCTTGATCACCCCACCCAAACTCCAAAATCACCCCTCTCTTCCAACCTCCATCACACTTGTTGACTCGTCTATCACTCTCTTCTATTCTGCCCGTAACCTTGGTGTAACTCTTGACCAAACCTTGTCCTTCCATCTGCATGTTAGCAACGTTTGTCGGACTTGTTTTCTTGAACTCCGCCGAATTGCTTCTATCCGCCATCTCCTCTCAGAAGACACGACAAAGACTCTTGTCTGTGCACTTGTTCTATCTCGTCTTGATTACTGTAATGCTCTTTTGTCTGGTTCCCCCTCTCACCTCATTAACAAACTTCAGAAAGTTCAAAATCATGCTGCCCGTCTCATCTTCCGCTCTTCAAAATTTAACCATGTTACGCCATTGCTCTGTTCTCTTCACTGGCTCCCGGTTCAGCAAAGAATATCCTACAAGATTGCCTGTCTCTGCTTCAAATCTATTGAGTCTTCCTGTCCTGAGTATCTCGCCCATCTGTTACATCTCTACACGCCATCTCGAGCTTTGCGGTCCTCATCCGACACCCGTCTCTATAGTATCCCCATAGTCCGCACTAAAAGGTTTGGGCAGCGTTCTTTTTCCTATCAAGCTCCAACTATCTGGAATCAGCTACCTCGCTCACTCAGATACTCACCCTCTCTGTCCACATTCAAACGCTCCCTCAAAACTCATCTGTATCCCAAATAACTGGTAATTTCTGCCCCCCTCCCCCCATGTAACGTAATGTTGGCTTTATAATGTCTTAGTGTCAATGTGTCATTGCATTTGCATGTCGTGCTGTGTGTGTGTGTGTGTGTGTGTGTGTGTGTGTGTGTGTGTGTGTGTGTGTGTGCGTGTGCGTGTGTGTGTGTGTGTGTGTGTGTGTGTGTGTGTGTGTGTGTGTGTGCGTGTGTGTGTTTGTGGGCGTGTGTGTGCGTGCTTGTGATTTCGGTTATATGTTTTGCCATTGTTAACGCCTAGGGCATTAATTTGATCAGGCGTACTAAATGTTCATAATAATAATAATAATAATGTTAGGTAGTCAAGTGGGTAAGTGCTGGACTTCAAGTTGGAAGGTGGAAGGTCCTAGGTTCAATCAGCATAATACACCTGGTGAGTAAATGGTGAAGGTTTTTCCAATCTGTGAGGTCAAAATGTGTGCAACTTACTAGTACCTAAACCGTCTTCATGCAGAATATCACACATGCATGCTACAGATGTATATCCGTAAGTCATGTCAATGGCTGACTTGTGCAAACATGAAAAACCCAGCATGCAGCCCATCAAAGATGAAGATAACTACAACATAGCACAATGTGGTCAGTTCACTTAACAGCTTTGAGTTCTCCCTGCTCCATTATAAAGTCTGATTATGTGTAATGACCAGCAAAGTTCAAGTAAGTTTGGACAGTGGTGCACTACACATAAAACAACCTTCCAATCAATAAATAAAAACAAACAAAAAAACTACAAACAAATAAATCAAATGAACAAAAGAAAACACAAACACACGAAAACATTATTTTCTTAACATTTCATTGTAATTACATGGTTCATATTTTGGATTGCAAAGATCCATCCACTTGGCTCATTATGAATAAAACTCTCAGATTTGTGTGAAGATGCAGCCATTTAAGGCCCTCCAAGTTTGTAACTTTGAAATGTATACAGAAAAAATGAGATCACAGTGGCTAAAGTAATTAAAATGAGTCAAGAGATTGTACACGCTGTTCATTTGGAGCAGAGACATAACAAAACAAATAAGTTTTGCTGTGCATGCCTTAATGGGAACAGCTTACATTTGAGGGTAGGGATCATCAAACAAGTAGGCCTACCCTAAATTGTTACTATGAACAGAGATTATTGGAATAGCTTGATCATCCTAGTTTCACTGTTACTCACAAACTGTGACATGCAACCTCAGGCTGTAGTACAGACTTGCACGCATCCATCAACACCACACACACACACACACACACACACACACACACACACACACACACCCCACACCACACACACACACACACACACACACACACACACACACACGCACACACCTGATTTGTCTTAAGCATGTCCTTCTCGTGTTCATGTTTTGGTATTCTTTCCTAAAATATAGTTGCAACTCATATATATACTGTTCTAATATCTAGATAATTGTTTCACTGTTTGATGATACATAAATGTTATAGTCATTAATATTCATGAATGGCAGTGCTGCATATTTAAAGCTTTTTTCAGCATATTTTGTGAAATACATGCTTCAATATGTTCAGTTTTATTTGCTGTTTTGAATGGTACGTATGTGCGCGTAGTGTTTGTACGTGTTCATGAGTGTAGACAGTTTACAAGTGAACTTACAACACATTTATCTGCCATAAGAATCTAAGACAGGACTAAAAGATAAGACTGACTGTGTGTGAATGGGATTATGCATGCATGGAAGTGCAGTCTATATTAAATGGTATCAGCTTTGTAAATTGTAATTTTGTTTTTCTTAAACAGAAACTAGAATTAGCTTGTCTTATGAATTTTCAACATGAGGCTACATGACTTGCAGACTTTGCTGTCCATGTACCAAGTGAATTATCTGGTCGGCTGGGCTATAAGTAATATGAATTGAATTGAAGTGAATTATCCACCAAGATAAAACAATAACCAATGTTAACATAGCAGTGATCATTTTACAAATATGAAGACGAAGAAGAGAGACCTGACCTACAGTAATACACAGGCAAGTTGCACGAAATATCCATGCCACACTCCTGTGAAAAAAACAACAACCAAAAAGCAAAAATAAAAGACAATCTGACACAAGAGACAAAACATAAAATGATTGATTCTGCTGTGCATGGTTAAGTGTTCATGTCTGGTCTTTAGAAACTTTGCAAATCAAATAACAAAGCTTTCGATAGAAGAGATGTAGTCTTTCCTCACAGTGTAATGAGTCACTCCATGTCGGACAATCTTTATGCAAAAACTGAAAGTGACGATGAATTTTGAGATCTTGACTGAAATGACCTGTCTGTTCATTGGTCTGTCCAAATTAATTGTTGCATATGAAAAGTCTACCTCTCTCTCTTGAACACAAATGCATGTAAACACACACAACACACACACACACACACACACACACACACACACACACACACACACACACACACACACACACACACACAGAGAGAGAGAGCATACTCATGCAGTCACATACACAACGTTTATTTACTCCCTATGTCAAATGCATCTGAATTTTTAATAACAGCGTTCTTGTCTATCACTGATCTCAAATTGGTAATACTTTTTCATTAACTCTAGTACCCTGGCAGTAACTGAGACATTTCAATATCACAATCAAGCTTTTAACCTGGGGAGACGTCCATTTGTCGCCACTGAAAGCTTCGGGTTTAGGAACCAGTCATGCATTGACAAAATTGATTACACAGACCCAATAGAATTAACATTCTGCTGTAACGATGTCTGACGTTGCTGCTCCATTTTTGCCAAAACGTACCACCTTCCCCATTTAGCAAGCACGAGTGTGTGGTCACGGCATATTGCACGCGCACACACAATTCCCAAGCTCCCTGTACCAGCACAATTAGAATTCCGAATGTCTGGGGGAGGGTGGTGGTTGTTTTTTGTTTTGTTTTGTTTTGTTTCCAGTCCAGCAAGCCTTACCAACTCCAGAATTACACCACCCCCTCCCCTCAGATCCTCAACTCCTCCTTTACACTGTACCTCTGGCTTAGAACACAGTCAAACAGGTTTCAATACAAGATAGGAAATGACGTGTTTCTTGACCATCAACTTGCGCACAAAGTTTATAGCTTAGTAGAACGTTAAACCGCGCTTGGTGATTGGTTGACCAGTCAGCGTATGGTCTTTCACTACAACCAATCAATAAAAAGACATCAGACCATAATAGTGCCACCCACGTTCAGAGATCGCCACTTTGGCAAACCGTTGGGTTGGTAAGGGGAAACAATCTGAATCAGTATGCAACAGTTCATTGTTTTAGTGCTGGTTTATGGTACTTATGGGAAGTGGTCCGAATCAAACGGTTATAGTGCACTGTTCTATACAAAGGTGTGTAGCCTCTGTGGGAGATGATTGTTCAGTGTGGCCTCTGTGGGAGAAGATAGTTAATATTTTATGAGTTGCTAGCCTATATAACATCTGCCATCATGGTTCACGATGCCTGTCTCATGGCATTCATATTGCTGCCTACATACAGTCATCTGCTTCTTGTGTAGCCATGAGAGAAGACACGTGAAAATTGTGGTTCACCTGTTGCAAAATATCTGGTCAGCAAAAAGCATGTTGGTGCACGTTTCGTTTGTGACTTTCCAATGAAACAAAATGGCTTGGAGGGTGTGGTTTGCATTAACTCGTGTGTCATTGTTGAAATCGGTACATACTGTTATTCTCAAAAGCATCATGTGTGAGTTTTTTCAGTGCTCACTAAGTCACTAATTTGTACAAAACCTGTTGCACCACTGAACATTCCGAGGTTGATTTTAAAGTTTGGGCAATCCTGACATTAATAACATTGAAAGAGTTACTGCAGGCAGAGAATAAAAACACCTCAAAGTAAAGTTGGGCATGTTTAGCAGATACATAAAAATACAGCAAAGTTGATGCCTTTTGTTTGGTCGAGTATTAGCACACTTCTGTTATTTCATATTTCAAAGCAGTACGCTTAAGCTGACTTTCCATATCCTTCGGTATTGAATAACCTAGCCCCTGTCTGGTACAGCAGCTTACTCATATAGTAATAACTAGTAACACAATGGCTTTGGTGACCACCCTCTGGGCTGTCCTGCTTGTAGGATTCTTTGTGTCAGGATTCTCTGAGCAAAAGAGACCTAACCAACCGCTGACTGATAATTCAGAAGACGTACCTACTTCAGTTGAGGATAGACAGAAAGGTACCACAGATATTTTGCATGTAACAGCAACAAGGGACAAGTTTGAAAAGATGGGTGAGAAAACACAGACAGTGGACAGTTCTAGCCCTGTCAAGAGAATGCAGACATTGTCAGTCACTGCCAAGCCAGACAATTCTTTGATGAACGTCTCACCATCATCTGAACCAGAAAGAGCACCTAGCTACAGTATTCATGGAGTAAAACGTCATTTGAAAACGGTATCAGATTATGATCTAACATCAGGTCAATCGATAAATGTGGCTGACAAACATCTTAGAGAAGAATCAGTTGATAGAAACTGTGTTAACATGGCTACCAATGACTCGGAACATGCTGCCCGCATGGCCAGCCTGCTGTCACCACTTGAACTGACAGACACTTCTGGTCACATCGAATGGTTTGGAAATGGACAGAGATTAGCTTGCGCGTGGTCAATAAAGATAAGATCTCCAGAAAAGGTGGGTATTGTGCTGCATTTTACGCACGTACAGCTGCAGCGTGGTTTGCGCACAGATGAAGATGACACAGTGGTCCTGTATCAGGGTGAACAACTGCTCCACAGACAGGAGATGAACCGTGTTAACGGTTCTCTTCCAGTGCCACCTGTAATTGTTCGTTCTAATTATGCTCTTGTCTGGTTGTTTGCTGGCAGAGGGAATATCTCTGTGCACAGACCAGGAAAGCCACATTCTCGATTCTTTCTGAATTACACAGCGTATGCTCTTGACCGACTGCCAACCATGGTTGGCAGTCGTTACAACTGTTCTCCACCGTACGTTGTGCCTGACGCTTTCCAGTGTGACATGGTGGAACAATGTACAGAGGGACAGGATGAGAATGACTACAACTGCTCCTATAAAAAAACAGAGTGTAAAGATTGGATTCCAGAGGGTAACTTCTGCGTCAAGTTCTTCTTTCCTCAGAGGGTCTTTTCAAAACTGGAAGCTCAATCTAAATGTGGAGAGATGCGTGCTTTCATGCTAGAACTGTCTAATCCGGGTTTGAAGCAGCTGGCTGCAAAGATGACATCGTTGAGTGGCTATAAGGAATTGTTAGTAAATTTGGTCAAGTTTGAGAAAGAAGAAGGGCAAGTACATCTGTATCGTTTCCTTTGGAAATGGCCAACGCATGCGTCCCTAGAACTTAGTGGACCATCCTTACAGTTTCAACATAGAGACGAAAAGTGTGCCACACTGCGAGTTGTGCCAACTGTGCATTATAAATCTATTGCATGTTGGAATACATTCGACACGGGTTATGCGTGCATGAAAATGTACAATTACACAAGAAAAGTGGATAAAAAATATTTGCAGGCTTTACCATATACATCAGATTCTGTTAGCAAAATAAAGCTGCAAACTTGTTCAGACCAATCATTTGTTCAAGTGTTTTACTCATGCCCCTTTAATCTGAAGCCTGTTGATAAAGAGACTGGAGAGAAGAGACTGATTCGTCTTTTACAGTGTAACAATAAAAAAGAAGTACATTATACTGTGGCATGTGATGGTATTGACGACTGTGGAGATAAAAGCGATGAAAGATTTTGTTATTTTCAGTATCGGTTGACATGGAAAGAGAGGAAAAACCTTTTCATATGTTTTGACAAGGATGTACCTGTTTCACTGAAGTCAAAGTGTAATGGGCAACCTGATTGCTTTGATAACAGTGATGAAAAGATGTGTACTAATTGTTCAAGTGGTCTTCAGCTACATCCCATACTTGGTTGTCTGCCTAAACATTACAAGAAGAGTGATTTGGACAGATTCATTTCTCCTTCATCAGTTCAAACTGAGGACTTCGTTAACGAATTTGAACGAAAAGCTGTCCTTGAACAGACTGAAAGCATAAATACCAGTTTAAAAATTATCCAGATGGACGGCTACGGAAATGTCATTAAGAACATTTCAGATGCTACTCAGTGTCCAGAAGGTTATATACTGTGTCCAAAAAACACGTGTTTACCCAGCTATCTTGTTGGTAACTATCTTGATGATTGTCTCTATGGTTTTGATGAACTGAATTACAGAATAGGGGAGAAAAGCTGTCCTGGATTCTACCGTTGTTTGGGATCACTTATATGTATCCATCCAGCACATGTTTGTGATGAAGTGATACACTGTCCAAAGAAAGACGACGAACGATCCTGTGACTGGTCTTGTCCACCAGACTGTGTGTGTGTGGGACTTGAGTATACATGCCAGCGGATGTTTGATCCATACAACTATTCCATTCCTCGATATGTAGACCTTAGTGGTGTATTTCAACCATTTCGTAATTACACTAAAGATTTTTTCTCGTCTGTGTTTTTTTTAAACCTGTCATCCTGTAGTTTGACTGAATTCTGCTATTTCCAAATGTCATTTTTGAGAGTTTTAGACTTAAGTCATAATGAGCTGATCACTTTACAAAATAGCAGTTTATTGGCCCATGGTGATTTACATCATCTGAATCTTTCTAGCAACCCACTTTTTAGATCTTTGACTGAAAACTCTTTTAATTTCAGTGGAATGCATTACTCTCTGCCTCTTTTGTCACTGACACTGTTGAACGTAAATATCAAACGGATTGATCCAGGCGCATTTTCAATTTTGAGCAAACTCAAATATTTGGACCTTAGGGGAAATCCAGTCAAAGAATTTTCTGAAAACTCACTCCGTGGTCTGGACAATCTGCAGACACTATTGGCAGATGAACACAGACTGTGTTGTTTATATGGAAGTCAGTTTTCTCGGTCCATCAGGTGTGTGGCGCCTAAAGACGAGCTGTCCTCGTGCAGTGATCTGCTGGGCTCCCACATACTACGAGTCACCCTCTGGATCCTGGCCATAATGGCCGCGCTGGGCAATATCGGCGTCTTTGTGGTGCGTGTCTTTTTCACTGGCCACACTGCGTCTCCAGCCTTCCTTGTGCTTGTCACCAACCTGTGCATGGCTGATTTCCTCATGAGCGTGTACTTGATCTTCATTGGGGTAGCTGACGCTCAGTACCGTGGTGAGTATATGTGGAAACAAGATGCCTGGACTGAGAGTTCTCTGTGTCAGGTGGCTGGTGTTTTGGCGCTAGTATCCAGTGAAGTGTCTGTCTTCATTGTCTGCCTTATTACCATAGATCGCTTTATCGTACTGCGTTTTCTCTTTAGTCCTCACCTGCATCTGACGTCACGCTCAGCTTCGGTAGCGTGTGGCGTCGCTTGGATTGTGGGATTATTGATAGCTGTGGTTCCTTTATTAACTGTCAATGCTCATTGGGAATTCTACAGTCAGAATGGTATCTGTCTGCCTCTGCCGGTGACATATCACCAATTTCCTGGCCAGACTTACTCTTTCTCCATCTTTATTGTTTTCAACTTTATCCTCTTCATGCTGATTGGTGCGGGTCAGCTGGCCATCTTTTTAACGATTCACGCCACCAGAAAGGTGAACACGATACACGCCCAGCGCCGGCGACAGCAGGCAGGCATTGCCCGCCGTCTCTTCTTCATTGTCTTTACCGACTTCTGCTGCTGGTTCCCTGTGGGGGTGATGGGTTTGCTGGCGACACACGGCACGCCTATCCCGGGTCAGGTCATCGTCTTGACCGCTGTCTTGGTGTTGCCCATCAACTCTGCTCTCAATCCATTCCTGTACACTCTCAACACTCTGCTCGAAAGACGCCAAGCATGCATGGAAGAGAAACGGGTCCAGAGAATTCTGAACCATCTGCATGTGGACATTTCTCAGTGGCCGATTGAAAGAGTACTTCAATTCAGTCAGTGTTATGAAATGGCAATCAAGCGCCAGGACCAACAAACTAGGGAAGGAAGTAGCAAGCATAGTGACGCTCCCCAAGAAGAAACACTGACAGAGACGACCATTAATAATAATACAGATTGAGCTGTGACTTTTTCTATGACTGGCATGCCACCTTTTTAAGTAGACATCCGTCATATCATTCCAAACATCCCTAATATGCCTATGACTTTTAAGTATCACTAAATACGTTAAAATTTTACTGTACACATCGCTTACATTGCTTGAAACACATATGTGCTGTCTCGCATGTCTGGAAATAAGAGCATGGCAGGTGACCTAATAGTTCCAGCCACTGCCTTGGAAACAAGAAGTTGTGAACGGACAGGAATTTTCCTCTCCTTGAGCGGTGTTACTAGTACTCGCCTTTCGAATAAGACGATAACCTTAGGGTCTTGTGAACAGCATGCCTGCTGGCCTCAATGCCGTCAGTGTGTTAAGTGTTGGTGTCAAATGCCAGTAGTTGTGGTATGGGCTACATTCAACTGTCTTTGTTACTGATCATTTTGATATAATTCTTGTTCTGTCTGTACTAGATTAGTGAAGACACTCCCCCCCCCCCCCCCCGGACCCCACCCCCACTTTCTTTTCAGTTCCCTGGGACAGTTATCCCCATCAGCCATTTCATCCCAGACAAAAAAAAAAAAAAAAATGCCATGCGTACATGCATATGAAAGAATACATGGCAAGAAAAGAACTGTCCATGGCAATATAATATTCAAAACTCCACCCAACAGAAATAATGTGTACATGGAAAAATGGATGACGCTGCACGGTGACAACATACTCTCCGTGGAGAATACAGTTGAAATTCTAGAGGGAAAATTCGTTCTGACATAATATATCAGTGACTACAAAGTATAGATACAATTGCTATACTCTCCATGGAGAATACAGTTTAAATTCTAGAGGGAAAATTCGTTCTGACATGATCTATCAGTGACTGCAAATTATAGATACAAATGCCTTATTCTCTGTGGAGAAAACAGTTTAAATTCTAGACGGAATATTTGTTCTGACATAATATATCGGTGACTACAAATTATAGATACAAATGCCATACTCTCCGTGGAGAAAACAGTTTAAATTCTAGACGGAAAATTCATCCTGACAAATATCAGTGACCACAAATTATAAATACAAATGACAGGTGTTAAACTGCAATGCTAAAATGAAGATCATAATGAATGGATGAATAAATATATGAAAAAATAACATGAACTATTTTTTTTAAGTACACTCGTCATTCATGACATCCGTAGCGGAATCTGCCTTTCGTTATATTTGTTATTTACAGTTTACGTTCATTACAGTCTGTTGTGACAATACTCTGGCTTTCTTGATATATGCTGTTGCATTGAACGTTCCGCTTATTTGTACGAATATACCTGAAATAAGTGTTATCAGAATCGGTAGCCATTGTTGGTGTACTCATATTTCTCTAAAATACCTGTTGTGACACAAAGCACTCATAACATTAGTTGTAACATGTAGCATTTATTATACTAGTTGTGATATCTAGCATTTATTATATTAGTTGTGACATGTGGCATTCAGTATGTTAATTGTGATATCTACCATTCATTGTATTTGTCATGACATGTATTCATTATTCTTTGTTGTGACATCTAGTATTCGTTAGTTTTGACATCTAGCATTCATTATATTAGTTGTGATATCTAGCATTCATTGTATTAGTTGTGACATCTAGCATTCATTATCATTGTGACATCTAGCATTCATTATATCAGTTGTAACATCTAGCATTTATTATATTAGTTGTGACATCTAGCATTTATTATATTAGTTGTGACATCTAGCATTCACTGTACTAGTTGTGATATCTAGCATTCATAATACTAGTTGTGACATGTAGCATTTATTAAATTTTGATATCTAGCATTCATTATACTAGTTGTGACATGTAGAATTTACTAAATTATGATATCTAGCATTCATTATACTAGTAGTGACATGTAGCATTTATTAAATTAGGTTTGATATCTAGCATTTATTACAATACTTGTGACATGTAGCATTCATTATATTAGTCATGACGTGTAGTATTCATCATATTAGTTGTGACATGTAGCATTCATTATATTAGTTGTTACATGTAGTATACATTATATTAGTTGTGACATGTAGGATTCATTATATTAGTTGTTACATGTAGTATACATTATATTAGTTGTGACATGTAGTATTCATTATATTAGTTGTTACATGTAGCATACATTATATTAGTTGTGACATGTAGCATTCATCATATTAGTTGTTACATGTAGTATACATTATATTAGTTGTGACATGTAGGATTCATTATATTAGTTGTGACATGTAGCATTCATTGTATTAGTTGTGACATCTAGCATTCATTATATCAATTGTGACATCTAGCATTCATTATATCAGTTTGTGACATCTAGCATTCATTATATTAGTTGTGACATCTAGCATTTGTTACATTAGTTGTGATACCTAGCATTTATTATATTAGTTGTGATGTTTAGCATTTATCATATCAGTTGTGATATCTAGTATGTATTACGTTAGTTGGAACATGTAGCTTTCATTGTATTATGACATGTAGCATTCATTATATTAGTTGTGGCATGTAGTATTCATTATATTAATTGTAACATGCAGCATTCATTATATTAGTTGTGACATGTAGTATTCATTATATTAGTTGTGACATGTAGGATTCATTATATTAGTTGTGACATGTGGTATTCATTATATTAATTGTAACATGCAGCATTCATTATATTAGTTGTGACATGTAGTATTCATTATATTAGTTGTGATAGTAGCATTTATTATATTAGTTGTGATATGTAGCATTCATTATACTAGTTGTGACATGTAACATTCATTGTATTAGTTATGACATTTAGCAATCATTATATTAGTTGTGGCATGTAACATTCATTGTATTAGTTATGACATTTAGCAATCATTATATTAGTTGTGGCATGTAGTATTCATTATATTAATTGTAACATGCAGCATTCATTATATTAGTTGTGACATGTAGTATTCATTATATTAGTTGTGATATGTAGCATTTATTATATTAGTTGTGATATGTAGCATTCATTATACTAGTAGTGACATGTAACATTCATTGTATTAGGTATGACATCTAGCATTCATTATATTAGTTGTGGCATGTCACACTAGTACTCTCAAAATTAGACTACTGTAATAGTCTACTTGCTGGTCTCCCTCAGGTGAAAATACAGCGTCTGCAGGCTGTACAAAACGCAGCTGCCAGAGTAATCTCTAGATGCAGGAAGACTGAACACATAACTCCCATCTTACGGAATCTGCACTGGCTCCCAGTTCAACAACGCATCAATCACAAACTACTAACTATCACCTACCGTGCACTCAACTCTAGTAGTCCTTCTTATCTTAAAGATCTTCTTTCTGAATATAAATCTGTTCGCAGTCTGAGATCTCCTTCCAAGTCTCTTCTTCATGTTCCTGGGACAAGGGATGTTAAAACCAAAAGATATGGTCAGCGAGAATTTAAATACCTTGCCCCTACCAAGTGGAACATGCTTCCCATGAGCATCAGGGAGAAAAAGACTCATTCATCCTTTAAATCTAGTCTCAAGACACACTTTTTCTAATGTTGTATGGGATTGCTTATTTGAATGTAAATACCTTGAATGCCTTTATGAATGTTGGTGCAAAGGCTGTGTGGAATTGTTTTTGTGCCCCCCCCCCCCCCCCACCGTAGCATTCATTATACTAGTTGTGACATGTAACATTCATTGTATTAGTTATGACATTTAGCAATCATTATATTAGTTGTGGCATGTAACATTCATTGTATTAGTTATGACATTTAGCAATCATTATATTAGTTGTGGCATGTAGTATTCATTATATTAATTGTAACATGCAGCATTCATTATATTAGTTGTGACATGTAGTATTCATTATATTAGTTATGATATGTAGCATTCATTATACTAGTTGTGACATAATAATAATAATAATAATAGTGAACATTTATGGCGCTTAATCTAAAAAAGCCCTAAGCGCTTACAGTAAACACACACACACACGCACACACAACACACGCACACGCAACACACACACACACACACACACACACACACACACACACACACACACACACCACACACACGCACACACACACACACACACACACACACACACACCCCCGCACACACACACACACACACACACACACACACACACACCCGCACACACACACACGCGCGCGGGCACAGATTTCAAGGTGGCAGCTGAAGTAAGAGTACAGAACTACAGGCTAGGATTTAAAAAGAGTGGTTTTTAGACTGGACTTAAACGAAGAAAGGGTACAGGTAGAGCGGAGAGGAAAGGGAAGTTTGTTCCAAATAGAGGGGGCCTGATAAGAAAAAGCACGTTCACCAAGAGTTTTGTTGCGGAAGCGTGGGATTCTAAGTAGGTGGGCATCAGTAGAACAGCGTAGCTCTCTGGAGGGAATGTAAACAGTCAGGAGATCAGAAAGATAGGGGGAGCTAGACCAGCCAGAGACTTATGGCATAGGAGGGAAAGTTTATAGTCAATACGCTTTCGAACAGGAAGCCAGTGTAGAGTTCGAAGCAGAGGGGAAACATGAGTTGACCTTGGACATTTCCGTACAAGGCGAGCAGCGTTATTTTGAACTTTTTGCAATTTGGATAAGAGTGTTTGGGGGCAGCCAGCAAGAAGCGAGTTACAGTAGTCGAGTCTGGAAAGAATGAGTGCAGAAATGAGAGTTATAGTGCTTTCTTCAGATAGAAGATGACGCACAGAACTGATCCGTCGAAGTTCTAAGTAACAAGCACGACAGACAGAGGATACCTGGCTGTGGAAGGAAAGAGTTTGGTCCAGTACAACTCCATGATTACGCACGGATGTGGAAGTGTGGATTATATTAGTTGTGACATGTAACATTCATTATATTAGTTGTGATATGTAGCATTCATTATATTAGTTATGACACCTAGCATACATTATATTAGTTGTGACATGTAGTATTCATTATACTCGTTGTGACATGTAGCATTCATTGTATTACATGTAGTTGTGACATGTATCATTCATTGTATTAGTTGTGATATGTAGCATTCATTATATTAGTCGTGACATGTAGCATTCATTGTATTAGTTATGACATGTAGTATTCATTATATAAGTTATGACACCTAGCATTCATTATATTAGTTGTGACATGTAGCATTCATTATATTAGTTGTGATATGTAGCATTCATTATATTAATTATGACATGTAGCATTCATTATATTAATTGTGACAAGTAGTATTCATTATATTAGTTGTGACATGTAGTATTCATTATATTAGTTGTGATATGTAGCATTCATTACGTTAATTGTGACATGTAGCATTCATTATATTAGTTGTGATATGTAGCATTCATTATATTAATTATGACATGTAGCATTCATTATATTAGTTGTGACATGTAGTATTCATTATATTGTTGTGACATGTAGCATTCATTATATTAGTTGTGATATGTAGCATTCATTACATTAATTGTGACATGTAGCATTCATTATATTAGTTGTGATATGTAGCATTCATTATATTAATTATGACATGTACTATTCATTATATTAGTTGTGACATGTAGTATTCATTATATTAGTTGTGACATGTAGTATTCATTATATTAGTCGTGACATGTAGTATTCATTATATTAGTTGTGACATCTAGCATTCGTTATATTAGTTGTGACATGCAGCATTCATTATATTACTTGTGACACCTAGCATTCATTATATTAGTTGTGATATGTACCATTCATTATATTTGTTGTGACATGTAGCATTCATTATATTAGTTTGTGATATGTAGCATTCATTATATTAGTTGTGATATGTAGCATTCATTATATTAGTTGTGATATGTAGCATTCATTATATTAGTTATGACATGTAGCATCAATTATATCAGTTGTGATATGTAGCATTCATTATACTAGTTGTGACATGTAGCATTCATTATATTAGTTATGGTATGTAGCATTCATTATATTAGTTGTGATATGTAGCATTCATTATAGTAGTTGTGACATGTAGTATTCATTATATTAGTTGTGATATGTAGTATTCATTATACTAGTTGTGACATGTAGCATTCATTATATTAGTTGTGACATGTGGTATTCATTATATTAGTTGTGATATGTAGAATTCATTATATTAGTTGTGGCATGTAGTATTCATTACATTTGACTGAAAACTCTTTTAATATCAGCGGCACGTCTTACTCTCTGCCTCTTTTGTCACTGACACTGTTGAACGTAAATATCAAACGGATTGATCCAGGCGCATTTTCAATTTTGAGCAAACTCAAATATTTGGACCTTAGGGGAAATCCAGTCAAAGAATTTTCTGAAAACTCACTCCGTGGTCTGGACAATCTGCAGACACTATTGGCAGATGAACACAGACTGTGTTGTTTATATGGAAGTCAGTTTTCTCGGTCCATCAGGTGTGTGGCGCCTAAAGACGAGCTGTCCTCGTGCAGTGATCTGCTGGGCTCCCACATACTACGAGTCACCCTCTGGATCCTGGCCATAATGGCTGCGCTGGGCAATATCGGCGTCTTTGTGGTGCGTGTCTTTTTCACTGGCCACACTGCGTCTCCAGCCTTCCTTGTGCTTGTCACCAACCTGTGCATGGCTGATTTCCTCATGAGCGTGTACTTGATCTTCATTGGGGTAGCTGATGCTCAGTACCGTGGTGAGTATATGTGGAAACAAGATGCCTGGACTGAGAGTTCTCTGTGTCAGGTGGCTGGTGTTTTGGCGCTAGTATCCAGTGAAGTGTCTGTCTTCATTGTCTGCCTTATTACCATAGATCGCTTTATCGTACTGCGTTTTCTCTTTAGTCCTCACCTGCATCTGACGTCACGCTCAGCTTCGGTAGCGTGTGGCGTCGCTTGGATTGTGGGATTATTGATAGCTGTGGTTCCTTTATTGCCTGTCAATGCTCATTGGGAATTCTACAGTCAGAATGGTATCTGTCTGCCTCTGCCGGTGACATGTCACCAATTTCCTGGTCAGAGTTACTCTTTCTCCATCTTTATTGTTTTCAACTTTATCCTCTTCATGCTGATTGGTGCGGGTCAGCTGGCCATCTTTTTAACGATTCACGCCACCAGAAAGGTGAACACGATACACGCCCAGCGCCGGCGACAGCAGGCAAGCATTGCCCGCCGTCTCTTCTTCATTGTCTTTACCGATTTCTGCTGCTGGTTCCCTGTGGGGATGATGGGTTTGCTGGCGACACACGGCACGCCTATCCCGGGTCAGGTCATCGTCTTGACCGCTGTCTTGGTGTTGCCCATCAACTCTGCTCTCAATCCATTCCTGTACACTCTCAACACTCTGCTCGAAAGACGCCAAGCATGCATGGAAGAGAAACGGGTCCAGAGAATTCTGAACCATCTGCATGTGGACATTTCTCAGTGGCCGATTGAAAGAGTACTTCAGTTCAGTCAGTGTTATGAAATGGCAATCAAGCGCCAGGACCAACAAACTAGGGAAGGAATTAGCAAGCATAGTGATGCTCCCCA
>JAPXFY010003487.1:0-21582 GCA_030674185.1 Monoplex corrugatus
GCAATTACAGACCAATACAAACAAACCTTAAGATTAGGGGAAAACGAATTTAGGGTTTTTAATTTTTTACACTGCCTTATACAGCGTAAAGATCGCCGAAAAAAATGGGAGCTATGAGCTCTATTTCTGGCAGGGCGTACCGGGCTTCGCGCGTACGCTGCGGGACAAACTAATGATCACCCAGAACACCCCTGTTTTTCGACTTGTATTTGGAAAGTGTAAAATTTGGGAATGGCATTACATAAAAAAACTGGGAAACAGTAGCCTAGTTTTTTGCTTTTTTCTTTGCTTCTTATTAATTTACCTTTCCAAAGACCTGAAAGGTTTTATAAAATGAAAAAACCCGTTTGGGCAGGGGCTTTTGTTCCTTGGACCACCACAAGGCGTTTTGCCTCACCTTTTTCCAGAGATTTTTTTGTTCAGCGCCCCAGTCTGTGTTAGGAAGACTGAAAATAAGCAGAGTTTAACTTTTTTTTGAAAATATAATGCTGGGTTTTAACTTTTTGGCATGCAGTTCAGTTTTTTGGGTCCTGAATTATAACCTACCTTCAAAAATTGAATCACTTAAAAACCCAAAGTCCGAAATTTAGAAGTGCACTAATTTATTGAATCTAAAAAATGTATATGAAAAAAAATGATCAATTACCAAGCACAAATTTAAACTAAGTGATTACAGGTGCAAGACAACCCGTCGCCTTTTTGGGACATAAAAAGATGTGTGATGTTGCTTTCTCACTCAACCCAGACGGTCTGGTCCCCGAACAAAAGTCAAGCTGGGAACACCCTGGGTGTATGCAAGTACACTGTGCAGGGAGAGTTTTAATTTTGTCTAAGGGAAGATGTGCATATTTGCTTTTTCTTTTTTATATTTTTGTTGAAGTATACATTGGAAAGTGATTTAAGCTTCCTATATGTTTAGTTTTATTTTGGGATGTTCTAACATGGGAAATAGGGGTTTGTTCACTAAAAATATTTGTAACAAAAATTGAGTTTTCCCAAACTGTTTTTGAAGTTGTAGAAAGTAAAAAAAAAATTTGTGTTTTTTTTATAGAATTTTTTTTTTCGATTCCAGTGTATAGTATTTTTCTTGTACTACAATTTTAAAGCAATTACGCATTTTTGAATTTTTTTTTTTGGGTAAAATATTTCGTACCCTCTCTAATTAGTATGTGTGAATGCGCATCCATGGTGTGCATATGTGTGAGCTTATCTATTTTTTATCCCCATGTGTATTAGCCAATGAAGGCGTGGCAAAAGGGACCCGGGAAAATTTTCCCTTTGACCAATTTTTTTTTTTTTTAGCATTTTACAAAAATTCTGAGCCCCTTCATTGCAGTAAAGAAAATTTTTATACAGTCAAAGGGGAAGAACTGTGTAGTGGGAGGTTAAACTTAAAATTTTGGTTGAATCCCTTAAATACAATCCGCTTCACACAGTAAAAAATTAATAACGTCTGCCACTTCTCGGAAGGGGCTGTCGTTCTGACGTCAAGGCACCACTTCCTTGGAAGGGGGCACGCGTCTTTGAGTTAACGTTATTTTTGGACGCCGCAAATTCCAAAGTGATGGCGTATGGAGGATAAAAAACAAATGGAAAGTAAAGTACCCTAAAACAAAACAAAAAGACTAGAAAGCTTAGGGTATTTTAACTCTTTGAAGACTAATAATTTTCCTTGCACAAGCCTGTGGGCCCCCGATCAAAGGGACCTGCCCAACCCTTGGGGACCACGTTTTGGGGGGGTTTTTAAAAAATTCTCAAAATACAGATTTTTCGCACAAAACAAAATTTTAAATTTAAAATATAATTCAATTTACGCTCTTTGAGCTGAAGCTACATACAAAGGGCAATCACTATTTTACTACCTTCCAGAAGGAAATGGGGGAGGGTTTTGGCTCTGGGGAAAAAATTTTTGATTTACGTAATCCAACACATAAAATCATAAAACACTCATTCTGACCAGGTAATCCAGAAATCCGTAATCACAATCCTTGGGAGACCAAAATAAAAAGAACAACACAGCTTTGTTTTCACACAGTGACAGCAAATTTATTTTTGACGATCCCTTTGAAGAAGAAGAAGAAAACCCAAATTCCCATTTTGGTGCAAGGACTCCTCTGTTGGTTTTTGGGTAAAGGCAAAAACGTAACTAACGGATAACATCGATGCAAAGGGGAAAAACAAACACTTCAAAAATACAAAAAAGTATTTTTATATGTTAGTTAGTTCCCCAACCAGCGACCCCGGGGTTGCATCATTTTTTAAAAACCGCAGCGGAATAACCGCTATCACGTCTCTAATGGTTTTGGGCCACGCAGGGGAAATTTTCCCTTGCCCACTCCCCTAAGGGTTTTGGCCCCACTGAAAGGGGAATAATCCGCTTTTAAACTTCCCGAAGAGTTAAAATGATAAAAATTTTTCACACATTGGCGGGAAGCAATTTTTCAAAATTTTTATTTTTTAAACAAACAAATATTTTTGATTTGCGGTAGATTTTTCGTACATTTCGACAGTCAAAACCACAGGGCAGTTTTTAAATTTAGCAATCTTAAAAAATTTTGGTCATGTTGACGGGTCAGGGAAACTTCAAATTTTCCCCAAATTTTCATAAGATAAAAGGGCAAAAAAACCCGTCATAAAAATATCCTGAAAACCAAAAAGACTTGCTATAAAACCCCAAAAAATTATAGTTCCCCTCACAAATAAAACGGGATTGTGAGTCACAAACCTTTTTATGCAACCTAAAACCCCCCAAACCGGAAACGCCACTTTCGAAGCTTTGTTTACATTCCCGACCCATATTTTCATTGGGGGTTTTGCTTGTAAACAAAAATTTTAATTACAAAATACTAAAAACCGGGGGGCTAAAAAAAAATGAAAATAAGGGGAAAAGGGGTTTTGCCAATTTCCCTTTTGCCTCTTTAAAAAATAAAGTCCGGGGGGACAGTAACTCTGAAGGGGCCCTACGTCTTGCGCATGCCAGGTGCTCTTCTTTTTCCTTTTTTCCTGGGCACCAAATTTTTCCATTTTCCCCGAACCTCTGAGCAGTTTAAGTTTTTTTCGATTTGGGCTACGCGATCAAATTCAAATTGTCGTTGTTTTTTTGTGCCCCTTGCCAAATTTTTTTCTTTTAAAAAGGGAGAAACTTTTAAGCGATTGGGTGGCAAAGCGAGGGTTTAAGAAGATTTCGCCCGCCGAATTCTAAAACCCCCACAAAGGGGGGGTTTTCCCCCGGGTGAAACCAAACCGCTCCCCTCTTAAATTTCCCGTCCCCCCCCTTTTACGCTTCTCTCTTTCACATTTACGACAAGTCATCGAAACCCCAGCTACGGTCGGTTGGGGTGCCCAACGACCCCCTAAAATCATTTCTCCGGCTCATTTTGAATTTTCCCGGCATTTTAGGGGCCCCCTCAAAACTCCCGCACGGTGATCGACTAAAACCCCGGGTTTCGTCGATCTGTGCCCCCGCCCCCTTCTACAGTTTAAACCCTCCCTTTTTTTGGCTTTTACGTTTCAGCCTCCTTTGGCTGAGGGGCCCCTTTGGGGCATGGGTCCCCCTTTCGGGGGCCCAAGAGGGACCAAAAGTGACGGAACCGGTTTCACCCCCCTGGTTCCGCCAGGGGGGAAACCCCCCCTTTTTTTCGCCGGGTGGGCCAAGGGAACAACCCCACCCTTGGGGCGCAAAATCGCGATCCGCCCCGGTTGCCCTCCCTTCCTCCCCCCCCAGCCCTTGCGGGCCCCCCCCCCCGTTGCCACAACCCTCTGCCCTTTCCCGGACAGAGCACTTGGGGTTTCCCTTTGGGCAACTACCAAGCACCCAGGGGCGGGCTGCCACATCCTCCCCCCCTTTTCCGGACAGAGCACTTGGGCGCCGGGCACATGCCTAGCCCCCCCAGCAGGCGGCCCTTGGGCACGGGGCCCGGGGCCAGGCCCTACCCTTCAGGGGGTCGGGGTTTCCTGACCCCCTTTGGGGCTCAGCCCATGCCGCATCCCAGGGCCCCCGCACAGGGTTACCGTGGCACCCCAATCCTTGGGTTTTCCCCCCGGCCCCCGGCCAGGGGTGCACTGGTGGCCCGGTTTTATCCCGGGCGCCCCACCACGCAGGACTCACCCTGCCCGGGCCCCCCCGGGCAACCACCCGTGGGGGAAACACAACACCGGGGCTGCCTCCTGGGGGCTCTGCCCCCGGGGGTTTTCCCAAAACCCCGTCCCCCCCGGTCCAGACTCTCCGCGGGACCAAAAAGTTCCCCCGCCCCCTCCATAGGGGGGCCCAGGGGGACTCGGAACCCCCGGCCTCAGGGGATGAGGCCCCTGCCCACTTTTGCATTCTGCTTCCAGGATCCATGGCCCGGGCTGGCACAACTAAACAAACCCGGGGGCGGTGTCCACTGTCCCCAGAGCCCAAGGCTCCCAAGTTTGGGCTCGGCCGGGGCCCCTTTTTAAACGCCCCACCCCACCTCACCCCAAACGGGCCTCCTTGCAAAAAACAGCCCCGACATGGTGCGGCCTCAGGAAAACCCGGGAAAACCCCAGGGGAAAGGGGCACAAAAATTTCTTTCCGGGGAACTGTGCCTGACTTCCCGGGACCCTTTCCCCCTTCCAGGAAATTCCTGAACCCGGGCACCGCCCCCTTAAAGCGAAGCCCTTCAGGGCCCAGGGGGCCTATCCCTGACGCTCCCCCTCCCCCGCTCACACAGGAAACTCCTCCGTGAACGATCGCTCTCGGGCCCAGCCGCAGAAATTTTCCTCCATCAGGGAAAAATTTCTTGACGAATGGGAGGAAAAAAACCGAGAGGGGGGCTGGCGGCAACCCCCCGCCCGGGGCCCAAAATTCTTGGGCCCCCTGGGGGAAACCCCCTAAAGGGAACCCCAACCAGCAGTTTTTTCACGCTCCCGCCAGGCGCCTGACCAGGAAACCCCAACCCTTTGGCCCTTTTAACCCCAGGCCATGGCGCGGGGGCCAGTTTCCGGGGGCCGAATCGAAAGGGCACGAACCGAAATCAAACCCGAAAAGGCGGGGGCGGGATGCCTTTCCCCCCGCGGCATCCCGGTTGCCACCTCACCGTGGGCAAGGCCCCCTTTTCCCCGGGGTTTGCCCGTCCGGGGACCGGTTTCCCTCTTGGGGAACCATTTCCCTTTTCCGCCCTAAGCACCCGGCGGACAAAAAAAGGGACCTCGCCCCCTTTTCGGGGCCCTTTTCCCCCGGCCCGCCGTGAAGGCCCGCCCGGCCCCCACGGCCAACCCCCAAACAGGCCCACCCACAAAATTTTCGGCCGATCCCGGGCCCCAAGGCACAAAAAGACCGCAACCGCTTTGGGGCACCGGGGCCCCCCGGCCAAAGGGGCCCGCAGGCCGGCCCCTCTAAAGCCGGCCAACCCCCAAGGGACTCACCCCCCCGGCCTGAGGCCATCCCCCCCCCCACGGGCATCCTTTTGGGCAGCCCTTTTCCAGACACATCAAAACCCTGGGAGGCTGCCCCCCACCCCCGGGGCCCTGGGGGGAAAATCAGGTGGGGGTTCCCCGCCTTCCTTGGGGCCCAAAAGGCCCCCCTAAACGCTCTTCCCCCCCTGCTTTCGCACTTCCTCAAGATCGCTTGGGCCCTCGCGGCCCGGGGAACAGGGGGTTCTTTCAAATTTTTACCCCAAGGGGCCCACGGAGGAAAGTTTCCCTTTCCGCGCGCCCCCCGGGATACTATGGACGCATTTTTGGGTGGCCCCAAAAACTTCGGGGGGCTGGAGGCCCGTCCGGGGACCTCTCCTCCCTCCCCCGGGTTTTCCCCCCCGCTTCCTCCTTTTTCCGAGGGAGACCCCTATGTCCATCCCCGAGGCCTTGCACCCCCGGGCGACGGGGGATATCCATCACCTCAAGGTGCATATTTTTCCATCTCCTAAATTCACCCCAGGGACAGGAATACCTCAAAAATTCGCCCTTGAGGAACCGGATCTTCCAATTAAAGGGAAACGGGCCCTTGGGGGTCTGGCCCCCCGCCCCTTTGGGCCCTTTTCCCCACGAAGGTGGCGAGGGAACTCTGCAGGGCATGTTGGGGAAAGGGGGCATCCCCCAAAAGGCCTATCTAAGTTTGGGCTTCTATTTCCCGCCTCCCCCCAAAAAACAGTGTCCCGCAACAACCCACCCATGTCCCCCAACTCTGCCCACAACCTGGGGCTTTGTCTGCAACGAGGAAAAGTGGGGACCAAAAACCCCCCAAAACAATTCCAGTTCCCTGGGAAATGCCCTTTCGACCCCCTCCAATGGGGGGGTCCCCCCCGTCCCCCCCACGTTTAAACTGCGCCTTCGGGGGCCTTTTAAACCCAAACCCTGTTTCCCCCAACCCCCCAAGCGCCAGAAAGGGAAAACCCTGGCCTCCCCTACGGGGCCCTTATGGGTCGCTGGAAACCCCCTAGTGCCACGGGGGGCGTTTTCCTCAAGGGGAAATTTCCAAACGCGGCTTCAGGAAGCTTTGGTCCCCCATTCGCTTCACCCAGGGGACCTCCCGGTCCCCCCGGGCCCCTTTGGGGTTCATATCACATAAACCAAAAGGGCGCCCCCCAACACCCCTGGCCCGGGGATCCCCATCAAAAAAACTGCCCCCTCCTCGGGAACACTTGTTCACGGGACGCTTCCCACCCCCGGGGGGCCCCCATGGCCCCGGCACGCTGACAGCCGCAGGCCCCGGGGGTCACCGCCCTAACCCCGCCACAAAACTTTTTTGGGAACTGGAGGCAGTTTCCCTTTGGCACTCGGGGAGTATTTTCCCCCTTCTGGGGGAAAAACCATGCCCGCAAAAACACGGACAACCCACAGTAGTTTTGTTAAAATCAACAAGCAAGGGGGCCCCGCTCCCACTCCTTGCCCGGGGAAGCGGAACAGCTCCTCATCTGGTGCAGGAACCCCGATTCACTCCCCCAAGCAAAGAAAGCCCCGGGGGAAATAAACATACTTGCGGACTCTCTCAGCAGATCCCACATGTTTTCTTACATGGGAAAATGGACACGGGTTCCATGCGGGTCCGGGACCCAAAAAGGGGCACCCTGGTTAAAAACCACACTTGGGCCCCTTTTTTGGCCACCATTTTAAAATAAAACCCCCCTCCCTTTGACGACTCCCATTTTCCGGGCCCCCAGGGGCCCCTGGGCTTAGATGCCCCAAAACCCCAAACCCATGTTCGAAACCTCACGGTTTTATCCCCTTCCCCCCTTTCCCCTTTAAATTGGGAAAGTGCTGAGGAAAGCCAGGGGGGACGCGCGACTTTAAATTTCCTTTTTCCGCACCCAAATGGCCAGCACGGGAAATGGTACCCCAAAACCTTCTGCCCCTTTGCCCCATGGGGCCGCCGCTAAAACCGCGGTATCGAGCCGCCCCATCCCCCAAACCCCCAAGGTCAGGCATTCCGCACGGCAATCCAGACGTTCTAAACCTTCACCCCTAAAGCGGTGCGGGCCCTCGAGGGTCTTAAAATTACCCCCCTGTCCCCGCCGAAAAAAAAGGGCCCTGGTTCAGAAAGCTCACAGGCCGGGCACACAGGGGGGGTACAATCCCCACTGGAATGGTTTGGTTTCTTTTGGGTTGAAACCTCAAATGAGGGGGCCCCCCCCAATTCCCCCCTCTCGCTTTCAGTTGGCCAACTACCTCGGCTTTCGGGCCACAGAGAAAAAGCTTTTCCGCATACCCTTTAAGGTCCACAGGGCGGCCAAACTGCAAAACCCCCATCCGTCAGTTTGGGGGGCCCCCCTTTGGGGCACGGGGTCCCTATTTCGGGAATCTCGTCAGAGGGGGTTCTTTTTCCAGGAACCAAAGGGAACCCCCGCCAACCCCCCGGGTGGGATCTCTTTCCTCCTCCACCCCATCCCTTAAACTCCCCCCCCTTTCAACCCCTCAGGGGGTTGGGTTCCCCCGAAGTTCCCTCTTTCAAGACGGCCTTTCTCGTCTCTCTCGCACCGGGGGGGGGCGCTTCAGCGAAGTGCAAAAGCCCTTTGTGGTCCCCCCGGGGATGTTGCTCTCGAACCTTAATTTCTCGATGTTTTTTCCCCTCCGCCTACTTTCCCGGAAAATTTTAGGGCCCAAAAACCATCCCAGGTTTTTTCCTTCGCCGGGCCAAACCACATCCATCCCCTCACGTTATCCCCCGCTCCGGACGACAGGAAAACGGGCCCTCTGCCCCTTCCGCACTGCAGCGTACAAAAGCGGGGGCGAAATCTTCTCCCAGCAGCGGCGCCCACCTTTTTCCCCCCTCTTACAACAAACCAAAAAGAAAGGACAATTTGACCAAAAGTCCTCTCTCGATGGCTGAGGGAAATCATCAAGCTTTCGTATGCCAGGGCGAGGGGCCGACTAGCTGTCTTTTCCCCCCAAAGGGCCCCCTGAAATCAGAGCCCTGGGCTTCTTCGCTGGCAGCATCCACCCAAACCAGCAACCAAAACGTCCTAGACGGGCCCCGTTTCCGGCGTTCCCCCCGGGGCACTTTTTACCAGTTTCTACCTGCGCACTCTCCCTTTTACCGAAGATTGGGGCCAGGGTTTTCGCTTTTTCCCCTGTGGTTTGGGCCCCAAAAACCCCCTCTCAGGGCCCCCCACGCCCTTACTTTCCCGGGCCCCCTCCAGGGGTTTTAAACCCTTTAAACCCTCCATCCCGGGTTTTGCAAATTTTGGGATTTGTGAGCCACGGTATAGTATGTTTTAATTAAAAGAAATTTTTTCCCTTTTAAAAATTACTTTTTAAAACTAACAAACTTACCGTTGGGTCACCAATTCCCCCCCCCGCCTCCCCGCCTTCCTGGTTTCCTTCTAGCCCATTTAGGGCAAGGTCAAGGGGCAAGGGCTCCTCGAAAAGGGGGAAGAGCCCCCGCGCATGGCCGCCCAAAACGTAGACACTTTTCAGATTTTCTGTCCCTTCGGAAATTTAAAAATTTTCGAGGGAAATTGGCAAACCCCCGCCGCAAATTTCATTTTTTGAGCCACGTTAATTTTGTTAGAATTTAAAAAAGTAATTTTTGAAAGGGAAAAAAACCTAATTTCCCCTTACTAAAAATTTAAAAAAATAAAAATAAAAAAACGATAAAATTACCAACAAGTCGATTCAACCAAAATCGGGGCCCCCAAAAAATCTGATGGGAACCCGGGGGGTCCCGGTTGTCCCCAAAGGTGTAGACAATGACTCCCCACACATTGCCTCATTTATGGGCCCCCTCTAGCCGTTTCAAAAAAATCGAATCGGGGTTTTTTCGCATTCAAATATCGCTTGGGTTTGCGTTTTAAAAAATCAATGCAGAAAAAAATTTTCCCTTTCCACCATTAAACAAACATCTTTGATCTTCAAAATGCTTAAATTTAATGACTGGGTTTCTTTAGGTATACTGTGAAAAAAACCGCTCCAAACTTTTTTTTACAAAAAATTTTTTAAACAAAGCCTTTTCCCTGGGACAAAAACAATTTTTTGGCCCCAAGAACAAGGCTTGGGGAAACCCCCCTTTTTTTTTGATTGGTTAAGGTTTTTTTTGAGCTAAAAACACTCCCCCCCAAAACGAACCAAGATAAACTTTCCCCGCACACACCCGTTGGTTTTCGGTCATTTGCAGAAAGGAAAAAATTTTTCAAAACCGGGCTTTGGGGTTTGGGGTTAAATGTTTCCGTTTTCCAGATCGGGTTTTTTAAATTTCCCCCACAAAATTTAAGATTTAAATTACTAACACACACCCTATTTGATAATGAACAAACAATTTGGGTAATAACTTTCTTTCCTTTAAAAAGAAAAAATTGTGAAAATAAGATTTAGGAAAGACAAGGGGGAAAAAGTAGGCAATCAGGTAAACCAAAAAGCCCAAGGGTTTAGTTTTGTAGTACCTACAGACTTTTCAACGAAAGTGAAATATTTTTCCCCAAATTGGGGTTTATTAGCGTGTAATTGGGAAAACTGTATCATATGTTTTTGTGGTTTTGTGAATTTTCCCGCAAAACCCGATTGTCACTAAAAATTTAATTTTTCCCCCATTTTAAATTTCCAAATTAATTGGGGAACGTGCAAAAAGTTTTTCGTCCGTTCCCAAATTTTTAAATTTCCCCGCTGGGCTTTAAATAGCATAAAAATCAATTTTGGGTGTTTTCCCTTGTTTTTACGTGATTAAAATTTATTTTGGTTTGACATTGTCAAGGGCAAACCCCATTATAAAGAAAGGGGGGAACTCTTTTTCCCAAGTAAAAAGTTGCCCACCTTTCCTTATTGGGAAAATTCCTTTCTGCAGTTTTCTCTTTCATGTCACTTTCTTTTTTTCTTTCCTTTTGCTCCTTCATTTTCTTTCATGGCTTCCTGTCATTTTCTGCCCTTTCTGGTCCCTTCACTTAAGTATTTTTTAAATCCTTGCCCAAAATTCCTCGTATGAAAAAAAATGGGGGTTTCATGTTTCTGAAATCAGTTTTTTGGGTTTTAAAAAAGGGGATGTGCAAAAGCAAATTTTTTTAAACAAGGGGCCCATTTTTAAAAGGATTTAGTCCCTTATTTTTAATTTTTTAAATTTAGGCTTATTTTTTATTGTAGACTTTTTGGTGATAAATTAAAGGGAAAGGTTTAGTGCCAGGGCATAACCTTGATTGTGTGTGTGAATGCTTTTAGATTGTAAATAATCATTTCCCCCCCCCCCCCCCCCCCCCCCCCCCCCCCCCCAAAATTTAAATTTTTCAGGGGCGGTTGGGCTTCAAAATAAAAGTCGAGATAAACTTGTTTTAAAATTTAAAGGGGTGTTTGGGAAAATTTTTTGATCAAATTTTCCCCCCAAACAAAAAATAGAAATTTTTTTTTAAAACTGTTTTATAACAATTTCAAATTTCAAATTTTTCATTTTCATTCTCCCCCCTAGGAATAAATCCAAATGCACTGTCACAGGGCCATGCGTCTCGAACCAAAAACACGAAAACATGCAGACTTGTTTTTTACCCCCGTGGGCCCTTTTTCCCTATTCTGCTGAAACAAACAATCCAAACTACGGTTCAAACATGGGGCCTGCTTAAACACCCGGGGGGGAGGGGGGGGAAAAAAAAAGTGGGTGCAATTTAAACCAAAACACGACATTTATAAGTGAAGGGAGAAAATTCTGAAAAAAAGGATACATGTGGGATGTTAGATTTTTTCCATCCAAATTTAGTAAATTTTTGCACCAAATTGTTTAGCACCAAAGCAAGCCAGTGAAACTTACCCTTCAACAAACCCCGTTAACCAAAAAAAGACGGCCTCCTTTGGGAGTGTTTTTTGCCCTAAGTAAAACAAAAAATTTTGGCCAAGTTTTTCACGTGTCTTTAAAATGGAGATTGGTAATTTCCCCTTTTTTCTTTTCACATGGTGGAAAGAGGCCCCTATCTTTGAAGAATTTTCCCGGCCCCAACAGTTTTTAGGGGCAAAAAAAAAAACAACACATATTCCTACAAAAAATTTATTTATAAAAAGCCCCGAGCCTTTCCCCAAATTTTCCCCAAAGTTTGCCGGAAAACTTGAGGAAAAACCCAGGCAGCTTTAAGAGAGAAGAAAAACCAACTAAATATTTTTTCTTTTACAAAAAAAACTGTCAGTCAGTCCCGAATGGAGCTAAACGTACCCGTGATGAAACTTTTTGGGGAAGGGGGGAAAAAACGGTTATCATTTTCCGTTGAATTTTAAATTTCCCGGGGTTTTTATTGTCTTTTTGGGGCTTGTCTTCAGAGGGAAATTTTAAATTTTAGAGGAGTCTTTACCATGTCCTTTACTGAAATTTTTTGGAGAGAGGGTCCGCCGCCGCAAAAACAAAAATATAAACAAGCAAACTCCGCACACTTTCAGACAATTTCAAGTCAAAGAAGCACCAGATGAGGCAGAAAACTGCAAAGAACTATGAAGATGTTTGGTCTAGTTTGATGTTTGTTGAGCATACATTACAAAAATATAAGCCTACACCAAATTATCTTTCTTGAAATCTGATACCAGTGTGTATAATTTGCTTCCATACAGAGGATCATAAACAAGCCCTAATCTGTGCCAGATAGTGTCAGATTGCAGTATTTTGCAGTATCATTGAAAATGAAATTCTGCAG
Source organism: Monoplex corrugatus (assembly GCA_030674185.1). Classification (NCBI taxonomy): domain Eukaryota; kingdom Metazoa; phylum Mollusca; class Gastropoda; order Littorinimorpha; family Ranellidae; genus Monoplex; species Monoplex corrugatus. Next base: position 12,051 of record JAPXFY010003487.1, read on the forward strand.
TTATGACATTGCATTGAAGTACAAGACTTGAGAGGCAGTACTAGTATGACAATGTTTCCATGATGATAGAGTATTGCAGGTTCTGTTCTTCCACTCTTTGCAGGAGGATCAGCATAAGGACTGGTATCATGCGTGCGCTTCTCCCCCAATGCCCAGAACCCCATCATTGTATCAAGTGGTTGGGACAAGCAGGTCAAGGTGAGTTATTTATAAATGCATCGCTGTTTGTTACATGTTAACAGTTATGTCAAATTTGGCATTAAGCATATCTTGGTTGAAGAATTTTTGAGCAGCGTGTTAGCCCTCTGAATCCCGCACCCTGTCCACTAACTGCAAAAACTTAACCCTTTGACTCACCATATCCACCAGCTTCCTGCATGGAGTTGTGAATAGGATGAGGTAGTCGAAGGGTTAGGTTAAGTTTTTACTTTGTTAGCATGGTTTGCCAATGCAAGATGCTAGTGACAGGGTGCAGGAGTCAAAGGGTTAAGAATTTCACATTGGTTTGGGATTTTTTTTTCCTGGTGCTCCAGTATAGCAGTGCCTTTAAGTTTTCAATATGTTGCCCCATTTTGATTGTAGTTGTCATCGTATGGAATTTTTTTGGTTGTACATTTTTTTTTTGGTTACAGTTTCCACCTTGATGCCTTCTGAAAGATGGCTGACATGCCCCATGATTTACCATTCATCTTGGGCAGTACGAGAAAATACGATGCTTTTCATATTACATTTCAATTTCAGTTTCAATTTTTCAAGGAGGTGTCTTGGAATGAATTGCATGTGATGATAAGATCAGAAATGATCATGGCTTAAGCCTTGTACCTGCGCATAAGCTCTGCATTCTGGTGAGGTTTTGCAGGAGGGTTAGAACCCACAACCTCTACATTATAGCATTATTTTTTCAACCACTACACTGATGCACCACTTTAAAATTTCAGTGGTTGTACCCAGAAACCAGAAACATACTGTTTAAAAAAATCCACAATGTCTACCCTCATGGAAGGCTTATTAGTATTGAATCATGCCTGGGTAGTGCCTGGTGGGTGAAAGTTGAACATTTTGATCAGCCAGATGAATATAGGTGCAAAACTGCTTTTGTTTATACATATTTTGTGTGTGTACATGCATGCATAAACATAAATTCATAAAAATATATGAAAAAAATCCACCACCACCACCACCACCACCACCACCACCACCAAAAATGACTGGTCATGTACAGGAAGAGTAGAACTTCTGTGTTGTTTAATATCTGCAGACAATCTGCTTGATGTTGTTCTAAAGTGTAGAAAAAAACCCCATCATGTGCTGCCTTATATCAGCAGTTGGTCTAATGTTGTTCTGGGAGTTATGATAATTGGGGGTGGATGGGGTGGGTGGGGTGGGGGTGTGGAAGAGTCACTGCAGACTAATTTGGCCATCTTTTTTTTTTTTTATATATTTATATATACATGTAAGCAGCTTTTGCCCCATCCAAGTTTCTTATATAATGCCATGAAATAACCTCAGAAGCAGTAGTCCTTATTATGAACAATGTTTGATCATTGTGGGGTTACAGGTTTGGAACTTGACCAACTGCAAGCTCAAGACCAACCACTATGGCCACACTCAGCCCTTGACACTGTCACCGTCTCCCCTGATGGCTCTCTGTGTGCTTCTGGTGGCATGTAAGTATTTTTCTTTTTCACAAGAGCACTGTCGATGATAGTAATCAGTGTTGCCCTTTGTTTTTTTATTTGACTCAGACATAAAATACAAGCTTTCAAGCAGCTGCATTTTAAGCGTTATTAGCTATGCTTGGCTGCATCCTGCTCATTTGAAAATTTAACTATCTCTCGCCCAGAGATACTGAAATCAAAACTAACACTGAACTGCTCATAAATGCATGTTATTTAATCTATTAAAAGAACTACAAACAGACGCTATCTTTACGTGAAATATTTATTTATCGGGGTATTTCTGAAGGTGTGATGCCTTTCTGATGTGCTGAAAATTGGCACCGCCATTTCTGCTGCCATCATGGGCGAAGCCAGGGATGCGGTTTTGTTTTGGTGGTATGTGTGCTTGTTTTTCTGTCTTGCAGTTGGTGTTTCCCATGTGACCTAGTTGATTTGCATATCTGATTCAGCAGAAATTGCTCTTCCAGGTGCATAAGGTAGATGTTATATTATTCAGGTGTGCTTCGCACAATGTTGAAACAAAGCTGACTTTTGAGTTTTATGAATATTATGAAAACAATTTTCCCCATGGAAAATAATGATTGCGAAGATGAAAAGAGATGTACGAATAAAGCTCATCCAATGCTGATCACATAGTTGCACTGTTTTTAGCCTTTTGATCATATCTTTGTGTCGAACCTACTTGTGTAATGCTTACTCCCAGAAAGCATGAGCAGATAGGCGGCCATTTAATCATGACACAGCTGTTCAAAAGTCGCTGTCGGTTGGTGTATGCAAAACCTTGTTTTTGATCAAACAACCACACACATAAAGAAACAACATAGATCAAAAGACGGCATTTGTTCAGTGCAAAAACAAATTGTATGGACAAATTTTAGTAAAGGTATGTTTAAAATTGAATATAACCAAGTTTTCTGTGAAACACAGCTGATTCAGCTATGTGAGGAGGTTGTGCCAGTACATACTTGTATAGTAAAAATCGATGTAAGCGTTCAACACGCACAAGACCATCACCAGCTCGCTTTAAACCTAGGACAATAAGAGACTACTTTCCATCTTTAGTCCAGAAAGCAGCAAGTAATCCTGATGAGAACTGTGCTAACCACATCTGGCACAACACCTATATGAACTACAAGTTCAGACTGATGCCTTCACTAGCCTGCTTCTGTAGTGAAAAGGAACAAACAGCATTATTGCAGTGATGTCATCTCTATCAAGTGACCGAGACCGTGACTGACTTAAGTCTTCTGACCACCAAGCTTCATGGCAGCTGGCAGGAACTGGAAAAATATAAAACAACAGTTTGTAGCTAAATGTGGTTTGACCATGTAGATGTCAGATGTATACTGTTGGCTATAATTTATGAAGATTGGAGACTTGAAAAGATTACTTATTACTCTTTATGTAAACAACATGTAGGGCAAGAAGATCTTTCATTCCTGTTGTGTTTCTGCTGTTTGTTACCAGGTGTAGGGAATTGTGAAGATCGCTTACTTCCTTTATGCCACTGATATTGAAGGGTAGCAGCGAAAAGATCTCCATTTATTGTTTTGTCACTAGCGCTTGTGGGTCTTAATATATTGTCTTTCACCACTTTCTGTGTCCAGCGAGGGCAGCATAGGCGAGGTTATACCTATTGTCTCTTCAGTTGATATGCCCATTGTTTTTTTTCATGATGGTTGTGTCCATTCTCTCTTGATTGCATGGGGCGAGTAGCTATTGGCTGGAGATTGTGTGTGGAAGGTTGATCATGGAATTAAAAAGAATGAGGGAAGTAATTCAATGCAACATAGCTCAAACAAGCCAGCAATGCAACATTGGGAAATTTCTTGACAGATGCAAGCAGTTTTCATGTTCAAAGAAAAAAAGTGAGGGTTTATTCATAGGCAGTTTATTTTTGAACAACGTACCTACTTGTTTACAGTCCCTGTTGGGACGCAGAAGGCTCTTTCATGTATAGATAATCCCCACCTTATTTCTTTGCTTTTTTGTCTTTTCTTCCATTCATTTTCTGCCTTGCTGGTCCATTCATCTGTAGTGTTCAAGAAAGCCTTATATACTAAGGATTGATAATTGGGTACATGTATAATGTGCATTTTTGGCTCTAGAAATGTGTGCATAAGCAATTTGGGTGATTAAGGCTGTTTTTATAAGCATGTTTTAGTGTTCTTGTGTTCACAGTTAAATGCAGGTAGTTTTTTTTTAAAATCCCCTTGTGGACGGAAAGTCAACACCAGGAGCATATCCTTAGATAAGGCGGCAAATGCATTTGATGGGTATACTTAAAAACCTCTTTTTCTGGTATTTTTTTCTTCAGTGAGATATGGTGTACTTTTATAGATGGTCATAGTCTTGATATTGGCTGCACTTTAAGCAATAGTAATAATGAAATAACTTGTTTTACAGGATGGACAGGCCATGCTGTGGGACCTGAATGAAGGCAACACCTGTATACTTTTGGATGGTGGCGAGAGCATCCGTGCCATGACCTTCTCCCCCAACCGCTACTGCTGTGCGCTGCTAACTGGACCTTCCATCAAGATCTGGTAAGGAAATTGGTTGGGTTTGTCTTTGATCATTAGTGTGAGTGAATGTTTCATCAGTGCTCCTCAACATATTCAGCCTGGAGTTCTGTTCTGGAATTGTGGGAGTGTGATTAATTGTGAGTTGTTTTGTGAGTGTGCGTGTGTATGTTGTGTGTTTTGTTCGAAATTATTCTACATTGAATATTGTTATTTTTAATAACACTTTTTTTCCCCCCCCCCCCCCACCCTCCCCATCCTCAACTCTATTTTTTTGAATTTTGAGCATAATTTGCGATACAAAGCACTTTCCTGCAGTGCCCCTTTGGGTTTTCTATAATGTGACATTTTCCGAAAGTGCAACAGAAATTTGGTCTGGGGGCTCATAGTATCACAAGGTGATTACTTTGCTAACGACCGACTTTTGTTTTTAAACTAAAAATAGTAAATGCCGGGCGCCCTCGCATCTTGCATATTAAATGAGGCCTTGGGAAAAAGGGGGGGTGTTGTTTGGGGGTGTAGGGGGGGGTGCAAAGTAAAATTTTAACCCTTTTCCGCCAAAGTATAAATGGTGAATCGCCTGTTCATATCTCTGCACCCACCCCAAAAAACCCACAGAACCTAAAATTTTTGTTGTTCAGTATACTTTACAACACCCCGAGCGCAGTACTTCTTTTTTTTACGATCGCCATGCGGGTAACCCCACTCCGACCTTATCGGGGTCAATTCCGACTTCGGACATCAACACCGAAAATTGCCTGCATGCCCAAAATTATCATAATTTTTCACTTTTTAAATCAGAGACTGCAAATCAGAATCAGCTCCAAAAATTTATGATTTCGCAACTTCTTTTGCTGCATGGGTTTTTTTCGGGTCCGATCGACACCGTGTTGAAGCCAGTTTGTCTCCATTGTTTGCAGTCACTAAAATAAATCAGCGTTGAGAGTCACTTTTTCAACCGCACGGGCAGAAAAGACCTAAAATGGCACACATCATAATTAGATCTTTTTAAAAAGGGAATCCTAAAGTTTCCGTTGATATCTCATATGCACGAAAGCGTTGGGGTTTTCGGGTTAAGAATAGGAAAAGTCCTACCGAATATTGGGGCGGTGCACTGGAGGTGTATTTTCTTCGACCATTGGGTCGAAACATAAAACAGGTTAAACTATACATAAGGCTGTTTTATATAAAATGAAAGTTTTTCCACAGGATAACTGACATCTTGTTTTGTCATTTCTAGTATTTTTTTATGCTAAAACATTTTCTGCCCTGTAAAAAAAAAGTTAAAATATTTTATTTTTGTATTTTTTTTTATTTTTTTAAAATAGATATGGTACATTTTGACCTTTGACCACTTTGTTACCTGTAGGTGCTTTTTTTGACAGGATCGGAAGGCAAAGTGATCGGGATAGCTGAACCTGACGGATGACGCCGTTCTGGTGACCCCCCCTCCTTTCCCGGCAGGGTCCCTGAGGGTCAGCCCCTTTTTTGCTGATACAGTGACAAGCTGTCCGTGGTGGCGGGTCTCCAGGCACAACAGCGTTCAAATGTGTGCGATTCACCATGAACGTGAAGAAAAGAAAAAAAAAAAAAAATATAAGACCAGCAAACTCCTGTGTTTAAATAAAACATGGGGACAAGGAAAGTTTTGGGGTTTATTGTGAAGATGAATTTTTTTAAGTTAAAAATTTAATACATATTGATGTGCCTTTTTTTGGGATTTAGAGATCACAAGCGTTTTATAATTTAAAGGCAAAATGCATTCACACACATGCACAAAAAATTTAACACACACCAACACGCACAACAACGCGCGCGCACACACACACACACACACACACACAACCCCCACACACACACACACCACCACACACACACACACACACACACACCACACACACACACACACACACGCCTCCACACCAGTAAGTAAAATTTAATGTAATCAATCAGCCATTATCAAGCTGTGTTAAAGTCTTTTTCATCATAAAAACAGGCATAAATAAAAAAAATAACCAATCAACAGAAGTAAACCCAAACAGCTAACATTAAAAAGCTTGGGGGTTCCCCCCCCCCCAAAAAACAAACAAAAAAAAAGGCCAACAACAAAGGATCTGGGCATAAATAAAAGCAACCCCCAATCTCCAAATCAACAAAAAGACTTGCCTTTCCCCGTTTTTAAAACAAAACAAACCAAAAACAAAAAAAAGGAACCAACAATTGGGGAGTAATTAAACTAGGCTATATTTTTAGACTGAAACTACGCTGTATTTCATGAAAAACTTTAATCCCCCTCTTTTCCAAAGGACTGACCCCATTTCTTCAAAGGACTAAGGTTATGTGGACGACTGTGGAAGACATGGGAAATTAAAAATGTACCATTAAATTTTTTAATTTTAGTGTGTCCCCGACAAGTTTTTTAAACTTTTCATAGTGCTTTCGCTTTTATGTAGTGCCACTTTTGAAACAAAACGTATCTGTTGAAATCTTACACCAAAAATACTCAAGGGGCATAACCCAGTCCTTTTCCAAAAAAACCAATGCTTTTCCAGAAAGTGAATATTTGTGACTTACCTTTTAACACTATTTTTTTGTTATGTATATAACTATGCAATGTGGTTTCCGATGTTTTAACAGGCATCTGGAAAAGGTTTTAAGTATTGAAACGACACCCCAATATTTTCCCCTTTTTTTCTATTTTCATTTTTTTCTGACAAAACTGCATAATCACAACTGATAAAAGAAAGTTGTTACAGCTTTGATGATTTCAACGCTGCTTTTCAAAGACAGTGTATGCAGACTGCATCAACATATTGCATGTGTAGTTTGGGTGAAATATGCATGCAGACTGCATCAACATATTGCATGTGTAGTTTGGGGAAATATGCATGCAGACTGCATCAACATATTGCATGGTTAGGTGGGTGAAATAAGCATCTGTGAAAAATAGTAACGCTAAAAAAGCGACAAGACTTTGTTAAATGACTACTGCTGTTGTCCTTTTACTTGCCTCTTGACCTAGCAGTTGGTCATAAAGGCACTGCAGATGATTCCTGACACTTTTCTCCATCTCTCTCTCTACAGCTACTACCATGCTGTCACTGAAATTGTTTGCTTGTTCTCACAAGTTGTCCTCCCATCTCTCCTCCTTTGACTATCGCTTACATTGTGCTTTGTGATGGTTTTTTCTTTTTTTGGAAAGGGTTTCTGGACGGGGCAAGGTATGGCTGTAGCCTCCCATTTCAGTTTTTTTTTTTTTACAAATGTGAGAGATTATAAACAGAAGAATGTCCAATGGTTTGTGGCTTGCCTATTCTTTCATTATATGCTCAGAATGAAAGATGAGCAGGAGCTTCTGTTACGAAAGCTGCATCCTTTTTTCCGTGGGTTGAATTCTTTCAGCAGCTCTGATGTACAAGGAAACGATGGAGCACATGTCCCCATTAACAACAAAACCCTGTTCAGTCATTCCAGTGGGGTCAAGTCTTAAGCGCTGCTGCTGTTTACTATTCCTTACAAGTTGTGGTTTTGAGCCTTCAACCGATATGAAATTTTCAAGTAGGCCCTTTCTATAGTTGAAGCTGGAAACTGTTAACTCTATTGTGACTGCACTTGCCACAGCTGATCTCTCCTGCTGGCCTAGGGCTGCCCCCAGTAAAATCACTGAGAACTGGGTGCAAGTGAACATATCCATCGATTTTAGACAAAGAAACCGGCAAAACGTAGCTGAAGCGTTCAACGGGAAATTTCCCTCCACAAGGGAAGCAACTGCCAACTACTAAATCAGCATAACAAAAGTAGAGGGAGTTATATACCCTAGACCGCTGTTACTATGATCAAAGTAGCCTGTCCTTGGTGACAGCTCACTGTTGCTTCGATCGAAGTAGCCCGTCGTAAAAGATTTAAAGAGTTTCTGTCCATTATGCTGAGCCTGCACTGATCCATTGATGATGTTGGACAAAATATAGTTTCGTCTTTCCTTTGCTTAAGTCAATGCCACAGGTTTTTTGAAGTGGATGCAAAAAATTCAGGTAAACTTGTTTGTTTCTGTTTGCCTATAAAATCCGTCAATTTTTGTAAGCAAAACCAAAGTTGGCAATTTTTTCTTTCAATACTAACAGCACACTTTTTATAGCGCAAGCCATGTTAAATTCTAGAAAGATGTTGAAATGGGGCAAAGAGTAATATTCTTGCCAACTGTTGTTTTGAACCAGTTTGTAGTTTTATGCAAATGGTTCATAATAATATGCAAATTCTAATTGCTCATATGCATTTTTGTTCATAGCAATACCCAAAGAGGATGTTTCAAAAAGCAGTGGAAGAAATAGTTAAAGTGCTGTCTTGATAACGAGGGGAGAAAGGAGTGGAAGAGAGAGGTTCAAAAGAAAAAAGCAATTTTGAAAAGACTAAAGTGTTTGAAGTGGGATCAAACATAGATGTAGGCCTACTGATGGGATCATACATAGATGTGGGCCTACATACATAAAGCTAAGAAGACTGCCTAGTCTCTAAAAGCTACACAGAAGTGATGGAAATGGTGAAAAGGAAATGCATTGTCTTAGAGCAACTGAGTAACATCGACGTACTTGTCAGGCTGGGGAATTCTCCCCCGGATCCGAGGATTTCCGAGATTTTTCAAAGCAACTTCCGAGAAAAAGAAAACGATCCGAGGAAAAAAAAACCGCAGAGGAAAAAAAAATCGTGAAGGACTTGAACACCCTCCGAGTTCATTAACCGTTCCGTATCCATTTTTTCCAGTCCAGATTTCATCAACCATTTTTCAAGGCAGTGCCGCCCGCGGTTTTTGAGGGTGTTTCCGCGTGTTTTATAAACTGTTGCCGAGGCGGCGCATCAATTTGTGAACACGATTTTCGCAGCAATTTTCTGCATGTTTCACAAGAGTAACGCTTCATTAGAGTCTACGATCAGCAAAATGTGCGTATCACGCATCGTAAATCGTGGCGAGAAAGTTTGACGAAGGAAACAATTAGCAGCAAAATGGAGATGGAACTGGACTGAAAATTCAACAAAAGGTGGCAGGTTGCGATCAGCGAGTTTCAACTTGCATCGCAAAGTGAACAAGGCGGAGAGGCCATCAGTCAAATATGGAAACAATCAGCAAAGGACCACAAGAAAGGCCAAGAAAGGCAGTGGGTCTGTGGCTGCCCCCCCCAGGCTTCTCTTGCCATTTTTTTAAATAGTGTACTTATAACCTTCTTTGTCCCCTGTTGTCTTACCATGCTGTGTGAAAGATCGTGTTGACTATGAAAGTAGGCTTATAAACGTTTCCATTAATTTGACTTTTAATAAGTTTGAGGGGGAAAAGCACAT
>JAPXFY010003488.1:7500-17500 GCA_030674185.1 Monoplex corrugatus
GTGCTTTGCTGTGCTATGTGATTATGCTATACTAAATCTCCCTCTCTCTCTGTGTTATGTGATGTGCTGTGCTATGTGATTATGCTATACTAAAAATCCCTCTCTCTCTCTCTGTTATGTGATGTGCTGTGCTATGTGATTATGCTATACTAAATCTCCCCCCCTCTCTCTCTCTCTGTTATGTGCTGTGCTGTGCTATGTGACTATGCTATACTAAATCTCCCTCTCTCTCTCTCTCTCTGTTATGTGCTGTGCTGTGCAGTGTGATTATGCTATACTAAATCTCCCTCTCTCTCTCTCTCTCTGTTATGTGCTGTGCTGTGCAGTGTGATTATGCTATACTAAATCTCCCCCTCTCTCTCTCTCTCTGTTATGTGCTGTGCTGTGCTATGTGACTATGCTATACTAAATCTCCCCCTCTCTTTCTCTCTCTGTTATGTGCTGTGCTGTGCTATGTGACTATGCTATACTAAATCTCCCCCTCTCTCTCTCTCTCTGTTATGTGCTGTGCTGTGCTATGTGACTATGCTATACTAAATCTCCCCCTCTCTTTCTCTCTCTGTTATGTGCTGTGCTGTGCTATGTGACTATGCTATACTAAATCTCCCCCTCTCTTTCTCTCTCTGTTATGTGCTGTGCTGTGCAGTGTGATTATGCTATACTAAATCTCCCTCTCTCTCTCTCTCTCTGTTATGTGCTGTGCTGTGCAGTGTGATTATGCTATACTAAATCTCCCTCTCTCTCTCTCTCTCTGTTATGTGCTGTGCTGTGCAGCGTGATTATGCTATACTAAATCTCCCCCCCCCCTCTCTCTCTCTCTGTTATGTGCTGTGCTGTGCTATGTGATTATGCTATACTAAATCTCCCTCTCTCTCTCTGTGTTATGTGCTGTGTGATTATGCTATACTAAATCTCCCCCCCCCCTCTCTCTCTCTCTCTCTGTTATGTGCTGTGCTGTGCTGCATGGTTATTCCATACTAAACTTTTCTCTTCTCTCTCTCTCTCTGTTATGTGCTGTGCTGTGCTGTGTGATTATGCAATACTAAATCTCCCTCCCTCTCTATCTCTCTGTCTCTCCAGGAATTTTGTTGATGCTGTTGACAGAGCCACGGACTCTTAATCTGATATGTGGAGATCAATCCCAGCCCACACGATTTAAAAACTGCCCATCTTAACGGTCCAGTCATTCAGGTGGTGCCAGCTTTATGTTTCTTACCTCCCTTTCTACTCTCCCCCATCCCATTCCCCACTGAAAAACCTTGCCAGGGCTTGAGTGTACTGCGCAGGCTCAAGGATTATGCCGGATAATTCCTGTCAGATCTGGGGGGGGGGGGGGGGCAGGATGGCTGGGGCACTAATGGAATTGTCAAAGCGTGCGTGCGTTGTGTGTATGAGAGAGGGTGTGTGTGTGAGAGAGAGAGAGAGAGAGAGAGAGAGAGAGAGAGAGATACAGAGAGAGAAAGATACACAGAGAGTGATATACACAGAGAGAGAGAGAGAGAGAGAGAGAGAGAGAGAGAGTGAGTGACAGAGAAACACACACACACACACACACACACGCGCACACACACACACACACACACGCACACACACACACACACACACACGCACGCACGCACACGCACACACGCACACACACACGCACGCACAGAGAGAGAGAGAGAGAGAGAGACAGACAGACAAACCAACAGGCAGAGACAAAGAGAGAGAGAGAATTAGAAAGATTATATATATATACATAAAACAGAAAGACAACAAGAGAGAGAGAGAGGAGGAGGAGGAGGAGAAGAAGAAGAAGAAGAAGAAGAAGAAGAAGAAGAAGAAGAAGACAAGACAAGACAAGACAAGACAAGACAAGACAACACAAAACAAGACAAGAGAAGAGACGAGAAATGAACAGACAAGAAAAAAGAAGAGAAGAGAACAGAGCAGAACAGAAGAAAATCAACGAACGAATGAATTGACTCCATGAATGAACAGAACCAAGAACCAGGAACCGAACGAAGGAACCAAAGACAGACAGAAAGTTATGTGTGGCCCCAGGACAAGCACAGTGTCATTAAAGACCATGGTGTATGAACGATATCGACAGCACTAGACACACCATCCCCCACACACTGAGTGGCGGCAATTAAGGAACGATAATCACGACGTGAATAGAATTAGTACAGAGTGCTCTTTCCCTGCCTGTGGTACAGATAATGGCCTACAGTATGATTGGGTCTTTTTTTTTCTTTTTTCTTTTTTTTCTCGTCTGTACGGTAGTGATAGTGGGGTAAAGTATTACACACTTTTCCGTCTGTGTGCTACAGATAATAGGACAGAGTATAATACATCTTTTTGAGCGTGTGTGTGGTATAAAGATAATGGGTTACAGTCTAACAGGTATTTTGTGATTCAGTCTAATAGGCATTTTCTCTGTGTGTGTGTGGAGAGATGATTTGAGTTTGGGAATGTGGAGTTTGACGTTCATTCAAAAGGGATTCCCTGCACTCAGACAATTCCATATGTGCTCCTTCCAAATCTGTCAGCAGTTATCTGGCAGACTCCCTGAGCCTGCGAAAAGCCTTACGCGCTGGCAAGGTGTTGAGTTTAGGAGGGAGAAGAGACGGCATATGAAACACTAAAGCTCACTGCACCAGAATGGTGGAAACATGACAATGATTTCATTTCTATTGCGTAAACTGTCCTTGTCAAAAGCATGCTCGTTGTGCTTTACAGACATACAACAATGCACATGCACACACACACGCGCGCGCGCGCACACACACACACACACACACACACACACACACACACACACACACACACACACACACACACACACACACACACAGAGGATGCTGAGTTAGGGTATATTTCCTTCTAGGCGTGTGGCCCTTGTCCTAAGTTGTCGTCCTCTCTCTCTCTCTATTTCTTTCTCTATCTCTCTCTCTCTCTCTCTCTCTCTCTCTCTCTTAGGAATCAAAAGATAATGTCTAGTCACAATTGTGAGATTAGACGCAAAAAAGCAGGGAGGGGGTGGGGTGAAGATGGGAGTTTGAAGGGAAGAACAGGAACGTTTAAATCAATTAATTTAACAACTTTGTAACAATTAAGTAATAGTGTCAAATAACAGCATATAACAATTAACTCTTTGACTCCCGCACCTTGTCCACCAACAGCAAAAACTTAACCCTTTGATTCCCTCACCCTATCCACCAGCTTCCTGCAGGAAGCTGATGGATAGGGTGAGGGAATCAAAGGGTTAAGTTTTTGCTTTGCTTGCAAGTTTGACAATGCAGGATGCTAGTGGACAGGGTGCGGGAGTCAAAGGATTAAAGAACATTTCCTAACAATCTGCCCACAGGGGATCTGAGAATTAGCTGGACAATCGGAATAATATCATTTCTTTTATTGTAAAGAGTATTGCTGATGTCAGTACACGTAAAAATCGAAATGACTATTTCCCATACACCGATAGTAAGATGGGACACTCAAGGACCAGATGGTGACCTGATAATGCCTGTAAACAAATACATACATTTTGTGTATAATTATTTTGTCTCAGTACAAGAAAACTTGAAATCACTATTTCCATAAAACGATAGCAAGATGGGAAATTCACAAAAACAGACAGCGAATGGATAATGCTTTGGAACATACAAACATTTTTGTGTATATTTTGTCTTCCAAACAGCTGACCGAGATGTGGTTTCTCAGAAGAATGTTGGGAGTTCCATGGACAGCGGGGAGAACGGACGGGACAGTCTTGATGGAGGCAGACAGACACAAGTAAATCACTCGTGGGGAAGACTGGGAGAAGACAGGCAACATTTGTGGGCCATTTTGTGAGGAAGGGGGATTTGGAGCACCTGGTCGCGGCGGGAGGGCTGGAGGGAGGGAGAGCGCCGGGTGGACCCAGGGAGAGAATGCTGGACGGACTTGCAGGGTGGCTGAGGATGAGGAGGGTGGGGGAGATGCTGGGGGGTAACGAGAGATAGAGATGGTTGGAAGTCCATGGTCGCCAATGCCATGCGACAGGGCACCTGATGATGATGATGAAACAGCTGAACCTCAAATTTCTACAGACGGTACTATCCTAAGGACCAAGGACTTCAAACAAAGGTATCCATGACCTCCTGGGCACGCTGTCCAAGAGAGTGTGGGGAAAAAAGTTGAGGTTTCAGTTTCAGTTTTAAGTTTCAATTTCTCAAGATGACGTCTCCGCTCTCCGAATGAATTCCTCCATATGCATTTACGCCTCAGGTGCCATGTGATGGTGATCATGGCACAAGCCTTAAGCGTGCGCATAAACCCATGAGCTGGCCAGTGATAGACAGACAGACAGACAGATAGATAGATAGATGGATAAATAGATACATGGATAGATAGATAGATAGATAGATAGATAGATAGATAGATAGATAGATAGATAGATACACAGATACATAGATAGATCAAGTGCCTTGCCACATGGCGTTGGCGATCATGGCCCTCCATATGCATATATATATATACTCTCTCTGTATATATACATATATATATATATATATATATATATAAATAGATATATATACATACATACATACACACACACACACACATTATATATATATATATATATATATATATATATATATATATACATGTGCGTGTTTGTGTATGTGTGTGTGTGTATTAGAGAAGAAGAGATTAGATTAGATTAGAGAGAAAATTTATATTAGATTAAATTAGACTAAATTAGATCAGATTAGGATAGATAGATACACAGAATGATACATAGATAGTCCCGTAACCCTGAAGACGTAGGGGAGTGAGGTGGTAGAGACCTAAACTTTTGTAGGGGCCAGCATTATGAGAGTGGTGCCCATCTCCTCCCCTTCTGCTCTTCCTTTTAAAGAGTGCGTCGCCGCTGTGCAGCGCCACCCAATTTTTTTTTACCAAGACTTCAGAAAGGCAAGAAGACTAATTGGTCTTCAAGGGGAGGGACCTGGGAAATCAGCCTCTCTCTCCAATGTTTTTATACCAAGGCCGCCGAGCAATGCCCTGCTCTTCACGACTTTCAACTGCCGTGAGAGCTTTAGCGTGCCCAGGCAGAAGGCACACGGGTTCGAATTGTTTTTCGTTCCCGTCTTGACTAGACGTTCAGTTTGATTTTCCAGTCATCATCATCATCATGTGCCCTGCCGCATGGTGCTGGCGATTATGGCCCTCCATATGTATATATCCCTTGTCGCCAAAAGCACATCTTCCATCCTCTCCGTCCTCAGCCATCCTGCAAGTCAGTCCAATATTTTCTCTCTGGGTCTACCTGGTGCTCTCTTTCCCTCCAGCTTTCCTGTTGTGACCAGGTGCTCCAATTTTCCTTTCCTCATAAAATGGCCTATAAATGTTGCCTGTCTTTTCCTAATCTTCCTATCAATGATCTTCTTGTGTCTGCCTTCTTCAAGGCTGTCTCGTTTGTTTTCTTTGCTCTCCATGGAACTCTCAGCATTCTTCTTAGAAACCACATCTTGGCTGCCTCAACCTTGTTCTGGTTTTGCGTGTTGACTGTACACGCCTCACAAGCGTATAACAGTATTGGTTCTATATAACATTCAAGAACTCTCTTCCTGATGTAAACTGATAAGCATTTGTTAGTAAGAATGCTTTTCATCTTCTTGAATGCTGTTTTGGCGTGTAGTCAAACTGAGGAGAAAAGTCGAGGCCTCTAAGGGGAGTGAATCCTGGAACCTCGAGTTTAGTTACTGGCAGGCGAACGTCTGGACCATTGTGCCACTCTTCTCACTTCTGATCAGCTTACCCTTCTCTATGCCAGCGAGAGCTGTACAACCTTTTTTGCACTAAGACCACCGTTACGATAGCTTCCACATGCAGTGGTTATTATTGTTATTCTCGTTTAAAGCCCAGCCGACTGCGTAGAGCCATATTAGGGCTATAACCAGCCCAAAACACACACGATACTGCCACAGGAAAAAAAAAAAGGAAAAGAAAATTAAACAGGCATATCAATGCATTGGTGCAAATAATCTAAGGAGATGCTCCTGGCGTGGACCATTCCGTCCAAATTATCGCACAGGGGATTTAAAAAACATGCCTGAGTACAAATTTAAACATAACTAAGGACACTAAAACATACATAAAAACGAGGCCACGTTACCTAAAATTGCTTCCGCATATCTCACCTCCCTAGAGCCAAAAATGCACTTAACACATGTACCCAATTATCAATCCTAAGAGAAAGTACTAAGACTTTATCGAACACATACAGGTGAATGGACCAGCAAGGCAGAAAATGATAGGAAGAAATGACAGAAAGCAAAGGAGGAAGACAGAAAGAAACAAAGACAGTGACAGAAAAGAAGAAATTTCTAGCACAGAACTTACAGAAGGTGGGGATACTATTTCTGATGAAAGAGCCCCCGGCATTCCCACGGGTGAAACATGCAGTGCCTGCACCAGATCGTGAGAATTTAACCCTTTGACTCCTTTGACCCTGTCCACCAAGCATCCTGCATCGTCAACAATGCTAGCAAAGCAAAAACTTAACTCTTTTGACTCCCACACCCTTATCCACCAACTTCATGCAGTGGACAGGATGAGGGTATCAAAAGGGTTAAAGTTTTGCAATTGGTGGGTAGGGTGCAGGAGACGAAGGGTTAAAGAATCCAGAAGGTTACAACGCCCGACGCCACGCTCGACATATTTCAGCACAAAGCCAGAGCTGTGAACGTCAGTTGTGTGGACGTTCCGCAAAGGGCAGGCAATCTGCATCCCAACCACAACTGGAGAGTTAACGAACTTAGAAGGTCACTCGCCACGCTTTGCGCGCTGCAGGCGAAAGTTTGCTGAATGCAAAAGCGACGTTGTAGGAGTAAAACCGTATTATTTGTATTGTCTAGATCTGTATTATGAGCAGAGAAACTGGGCGTTCGAGTCATTGTTCTGTTCTTTCAACATGTCTGTGCTGAACTCGTGAACTCTCTCCCCCGTCTCTCTCTGTCTCTATCTCTGTCTGTCTGTCAGTCTATCTGTCTGTCTGTCTGTCTGTCTGTCCATCCTTCGCTGTCTCCCTCTCCGTATCTATCTGTCTATCTGTCTCTCTCTCTCTCTCCCCTTCCCTCGCTCTCTCCCTCTCCCTCCCTCCTTCCATCTCCCTCCCTCCTTCCATCTCCTTTCCTCCCTCTCTGTCTCTCTGTCTCTTTCTCCATCTCTCTCTCTCTCACTCTCTCCCAATCTCTCTCTCTCTTTCCATCTCCCTCTCCATCTCCCTCTCAATCTCTCTCATCTCTCTCTAAATCTCTCTCTCCATCTCTCTATTTCCCTCTTTATTCCTCACTCTCTCTCCCTCTCTCTCTCTCTCTCCCTCTCTCCTCTCTCTCTCTCCCTCCCTCTCTCTCTCTCCCTCCCTCTCTCTCCTCCCTCCCTCCCTCTCTCTCTCTCTCTCCCTCTCTACCTCCCTCTCTGTCCACATGAATTGAGGATTTGGAAGTTTCCAGTCTGTTCAAGAAGTGTGGCCGGGGTGGGTGGGTGGGATGGTAGAGAGCAGAACGGTGGGGGCAGGAGTTCAGTCCCAGCCCGCAACAATAAACATTGACCTGTTTGATGCCTGTCTTAACCCTTTCATTCCCACATCCTAACCACCAACTGCAAAAAACCTGGAACACTTTCGATTCCCTCACTCTGTATCCACCAGCTTTCTGTTGATTTCACGAAACGGTCCCACTTTGGGAGAGATCCAGGTGTAAGCACAGCAGGTAAATAATGTTGCTCTGTCTGTCTGTCTGTCTGTCTGTCTGTCTCTCTGTCTGTCTGTCTGTCTGTCTGTCTCTCTCTCTCTGTCTCTCTCACTCTGTCTTTCTCTGTCTCTCTGTCTGTCTCTCTCTTTCTCTCTCACTCTCTCTGTCTCTCTCTCCCCTTCTCACTCTCTCTCCCTCTCTCCCCCCTCTCTGTCTCTCTCCCTCCCTCCCTCTCTCTCTCTCTCCCCCCTCTCTCTCTCCCTCTCTCTCTCTCTCTCTGGCACACTTTCGATTGCCTCACTCTGTATTCACCAGCTTTCTATTGATTCCACGAAACGGTCCCACTTTGGGAGAGATCCAGGTGTAAGCACAGCAGGTAAATAAATGTTGTTCTCTCTCTCTGTCTCTCTGTCTCTGTCTCTCCCTCTCTCTCTCTGTCTCTCTCTCTCCCTCTGTCTCTCTCTCTGTCTCTCTCTCTCGCTCTCCCTCTCCCCCCTCTGTCTCTCTCTGTCTCTCTCTCTCTGTGTCTCTGTCTCTCTCTCCCTCTCTCTCTGTCTCTGTCTGTCTGTCCTGTCTCTCTCTCTGTCTCTCTCTCTTCTCCCCTCTCTCTCTCTGTCTCTCTCTTTCTCTCCCACTCTCTTTCTCTCTGTCTCTCTCCCCCCTCTCTCTCTCCCTCTCTCTCTCTCTGTCTCTCTATCTCTGTCTCTCTCTGTGTCTCTCTCTGTCTCTCTCTCTGTCTCTCTCTCTCTCTCTGTGTCTCTCTGTGTGTCTCTCTCTCCCCCCCTCTCTCTCTCTGTCTTTCTCTCTCTTTCTTTCTCACTCTCTTTCTCTCTGTCTCTCTCCCCCTCTCTCTCCCTCTCTCTCCTCCCTCTCTCCCTCCCTCTCTCTCTACATGAATTGAGAGTTTAGAAGTTTCCAGTCCATTCAAGAAGAGTGGCCGGTGGTGGTGATGGAGGGAGAACGGAGGGGTGGGGGGCAGGAGTTCAATCCACCGACATTAACTTGCTGTTGTGATGCCTGTCTTAACCCTTCATCCACATCCTACCACCAACTGCAAACAAAACTGAACCGTTTCGATTCCCTCACTCTGTATCCACCAGCTTTCCTTTGATTCACGAAACGTGCCACTTTGGACGTGGTCCAGGTGTAAATCCCACAGGTAATTTTTTGATTCTCATCTATTCTCCCCCACTTTTGGTCATCTCTCTCTTACTTTCTTCTGTCTCTCTCTCTCTCACTCTCTCTTTTGTCTCTCTCTCTCCCTCTCTCTTTGTCTCTCTCTCTCCTCTCTCTTGCTCTCCCCCTCTCTCTCTTTGTCTCTCTTTCTCTCTCTCTCACCTCTCTCTCTCTTTGTCTCTCTCTCTCCCCTCTCTCTCTGTCTCTCTCCTCTTCTCTCCTCTCTCTCTGTCTCTCTCTTCTCCCTCTGTCTTTTCCCCTCTCTCCTCCTCCCTCCCTCCCTTCTTCTCTCTCCCTCTCTCCCTCCCTCTCTCTCCCCCTCTCTCCTTCTCTGTCCTCCCTCTCTCCCTCCCTACCTCTCCCTCCCTCTCTCTCATCCCTCTTTCCCTCTCTCCCTCCCTCTCTCTCTACATGAATTGAGAGTTTGGAGGTTTCCAGTCTGTTCAAGAAGTGTGGCCGGGGTGGGTGGGTGGGATGGGAGAGAGCAGAACGGTGGGGGCAGGAGTTCAGTCCCAGCCCGCAACAATAAACATTGACCTGTTTGATGCCTGTCTTAACCCTTTCATTCCCACATCCTAACCACCAACTGCAAAAAAACCTGGAACACTTTCGATTCCCTCACTCTGTATCCACCAGCTTTCTACTGATTCCACGAAAACGGTCCCACTTTGGGAGTGATCTAGGTGTAAACACAGCAGGTAAATAATGTTGTTCTCTCTCTGTCTGTCTGTCTGTCTCTCTCTGTCTCTCTCTCTCTGTCTCTCCCTCTCTCTCCCTCTCTCTGTCTCTCTCTGTCTCTCTCTCTCTCTTTCTCTCTCCCTCTCTCTCTCTGTCTCTCTCTCTGTCTTTCTCTCTTTCTCTCTCACTCTCTGTCTCTCTCTCTCTCCCTCTCTGTCTCTCTCTCTCTCCCTCTGTGTGTGTGTCTCTCTCTCTTTCTCTCTCACTCTTTTTCTCTATCTCTCTCTCTCTCCCTCTCTCTTCCCCCTCTCTCTGTCTCTGTCTCTCTCCCCCCCTCTCTCTCTCCCTCTCTCTCTCTCTCTCTCATATGATGGGGTGGACACTGACACACTGATTTTATTTTCGTTTTTTCTGATTTTTAATTT
>JAPXFY010003489.1:2500-21577 GCA_030674185.1 Monoplex corrugatus
GGTGGTGGTGGGTGGGGGGGTTGGGGGGTGGGGGGGTGGGGGGGGGGGGTGGTGGGTGGGGTGTTGGTGGGTGGGGGGGGGGGGTAGGGGGTGGGGGAGTGGGGTGTGGGTGGGGGTGGGTGGGTGGGGGTGGGGGGTGGTGGGGGTGGTGGGGGGTGGGGTGGGGGTGAGCGTTGGGTGCGTGGGGTGGGGGGTGGGTGGTAGGGGGGGTGGGGGGTTGGGGGGGGGGGTGTGGAACATTCCCCATTAAGAATGCCCAGCCTACCTTATAAACCCAGCACCTACACCACACAACTATGATGTGGAGAGAAATGCATACAACATATTGGTGTCATGTTCAAGACGACATATCTTTATTCTTGAACTCACAATAACCACATAATACGGAAGCAGAACATATACAGGTCTTCAAGCAATTTAGGTAACATTAAAGGAAATAAGAGGGAAGCAGGAGAATTTTTCAGATTAACCAGGATGTAACTCTAGAGTCACGTAGGAGTTATCCCCATGTTGTAGAAATTTGCAAAATCCAATCTTCTTTGCGGCACCGATCAGTGAATAAACAGCCACAAAGCACAAACCTTACGCTCAGAACATTCCCCATTAAGGAATGCCCAAGCCTACCTTATAAACCCAGCACCTACACCTACACACAACTATGATGGTGAGAGAAATGCATACAACATATTGGTGTCATGTTCAAGACTGACATAGTCTTTTATCTTGAACTCACAATATACGCACATAATACGGAAGCAGAACATATACAGGGTTGCTTCTAAGCAATTTAGGTAACATTAAAGAAATAAGAGGGAAGCAGGGAG
The DNA here is from genome assembly GCA_030674185.1 of Monoplex corrugatus. NCBI lineage: Eukaryota > Metazoa > Mollusca > Gastropoda > Littorinimorpha > Ranellidae > Monoplex > Monoplex corrugatus. Next base: position 3,325 of record JAPXFY010003489.1, read on the forward strand.
AATTTTTCAAGATTAACCAAGATTGAACTCTTGAAGTCACGTAGGAGTTATCTCCCATGTTGTAGAAATTTGTCAAAATCCAATCTTCTTTCGGCACGATTCAGTGAATAGAAACAGCCACAAAGCACAAAACTGTAGCTCAGAACATTCCCCATTAAAGGAATGCCCAAGCCTACCTTATAAACCCAGCACCTACACCACACAACTATGATGGTGGAGAGAAATGCATACAACATATTGGTGTCATGTTCAAGACTGACATAGTCTTTTATTCTTGAACTCACAATATACGCACATAATACGAAGCAGAACATATACAGGGTTTGCTTCAAGCAATTTAGGTAACATTAAAGGAAATAAGAGGAAGCAGGAGAATTTTTCAAGATAACCAAGGATTGTAACTCTTGAGAGTCACGTAGGAGTTATCTCCCATGTTGTAGAAATTTGTCAAAATCCAATCTTCTTTGCGGCACCGATTCAGTTGAATAGAAACAGCCACAAAGCACAAACCTGTACGCTCAGAAACATTCCCCATTAAAGGAATGCCCAAGCCTACCTTATAAACCCAGCACCTACACCTACACACAACTATGATGGTGGAGAGAAATGCATACAACATATTGGTGTCATGTTCAAGACTGACATAGTCTTTTATTCTTGAACTCACAATATACGCACATAATACGGAAGCAGAACATATACAGGTTGCTTCTAAGCAATTTAGGTAACATTAAAGGAAATAAGAGGAAGCAGGGAGAATTTTTCAAGATTAACCAAGGATTGTAACTCTTGAGAGTCACGTAGGAGTTATCTCCCATGTTGTAGAAATTTGTCAAAATCCAATCTTCTTTCGGCACCGATTCAGTTGAATAGAAACAGCCACAAAGCACAAACCTGTACGCTCAGAACATTCCCCATTAAAGGAATGCCCAAGCCTACCTTATAAACCCAGCACCTACACCTACACACAACTATGATGGTGGAGAGAAATGCATACAACATATTGGTGTCATGTTCAAGACTGACATAGTCTTTTATTCTTGAACTCACAATATACGCACATAATACGGAAGCAGAACATATACAGGGTTGCTTCAAGCAATTTAGGTAACATTAAAGGAAATAAGAGGGAAGCAGGGAGAATTTTTCAAGATTAACCAAGGATTGTAACTCTTGAGAGTCACGTAGGAGTTATCTCCCATGTTGTAGAAATTTGTCAAAATCCAATCTTCTTTGCGGCACCGATTCAGTTAGAATAGAAACAGCCACAAAGCACAAACCTGTACGCTCAGAACATTCCCCATTAAAGGAATGCCCAAGCCTACCTTATAAACCCAGCACCTACACCTACACACAACTATGATGGTGGAGAGAAATGCATACAACATATTGGTGTCATGTTCAAGACTGACATAGTCCTTTTATTCTTGAACTCACAATATACGCACATAATACGGAAGCAGAACATATACAGGGTTGCTTCAAGCAATTTAGGTAACATTAAAGGAAATAAGAGGGAAGCAGGGAGAATTTTTCAAGATTAACCAAGGATTGTAACTCTTGAGAGTCACGTAGGAGTTATCTCCCATGTTGTAGAAATTTGTCAAAATCCAATCTTCTTTTCGGCATCGATTCAGCTGGCAATAGAAACAGCCACAAGCACAAAACCCGTACGCTCAGAACATTCCCCATTAAAGGAATGCCCAAGCCTACCTTATAAACCCAGCACCTACACCTACACACAACTATGATGGTGGAGAGAAATGCATACAACATATTGGTGTCATGTTCAAGACTGACATAGTCTTTTATTCTTGAACTCACAATATACGCACATAATACGGAAGCAGAACATATACAGGGTTGCTTCCAAGCAATTTAGGTAACATTAAAGGAAATAAGAGGGAAGCAGGGAGAATTTTTCAAGATTAACCAAGGATTGTAACTCTTGAGAGTCACGTAGGAGTTATCTCCCATGTTGTAGAAATTTGTCAAAATCCAATCTTCTTTGCGGCACGATTCAGTTAGAATAGAAACAGCCACAAAGCACAAACTGTACGCTCAGAACATTCCCCATTAAAGGAATGCCCAAGCCTACCTTATAAACCCAGCACCTACACCTACACACAACTATGATGGTGGAGAGAAATGCATACAACATATTGGTGTCATGTTCAAGACTGACATAGTCTTTTATTCTTGAACTCACAATATACGCACATAATACGGAAGCAGAACATATACAAGGTTGCTTCAAGCAATTTAGGTAACATTAAAGGAAATAAGAGGGAAGCAGGGAGAATTTTTCAAGATTAACCAAGGATTGTAACTCTTGAGAGTCACGTAGGAGTTATCTCCCATGTTGTAAAATTTGTCAAAATCCAATCTTCTTTGCGGCACCGATTCAGTTAGAATAGAAACAGCCACAAAGCACAAACCTGTACGCTCAGAACATTCCCCATTAAAGGAATGCCCAAGCCTACCTTATAAACCCAGCACCTACACCTACACACAACTATGATGGTGGAGAGAAATGCATACAACATATTGGTGTCATGTTCAAGACTGACATAGTCTTTTATTCTTGAACTCACAATATACGCACATAATACGGAAGCAGAACATATACAGGTTTGCTTCCAAGCGGGTTGCTTCTAAGCAATTTAGGTAACATTAAAGGAAATAAGAGGAAGCAGGAGAATTTTTCAAGATTAACCAAGGATTGTAACTCTTGAGAGTCACGTAGGAGTTATCTCCCATGTTTGTAGAAATTTGTAAAATCCAATCTTCTTTTCGGCATCGATTCAGTGATAGAAACAGCCACAAAGCACAAACTGTACGCCAGAACATTCCCCATTAAAGGAATGCCCAAGCCTACCTTATAAACCCAGCACCTACACCTACACAACTATGATGGTGGAGAGAAATGCATACAACATATTGGTGTCATGTTCAAGACTGACATAGTCTTTTATTCTTGAACTCACAATATACGCACATAATACGGAAGCAGAACATATACAGGGTTGCTTCCAAGCAATTTAGGTAACATTAAAGGAAATAAGAGGGAAGCAGGGAGAATTTTTCAAGATTAACCAAGATTGTAACTCTTGAGAGTCACGTAGGAGTTATCTCCCATGTTGTAGAAATTTGTCAAAATCCAATCTTCTTTCGGCACCGATTCAGTTGAATAGAAACAGCCACAAAGCACAAACCTGTACGCTCAGAACATTCCCCATTAAAGGAATGCCCAAGCCTACCTTATAAACCCAGCACCTACACCTACACACAACTATGATGGTGGAGAGAAATGCATACAACATATTGGTGTCATGTTCAAGACTGACATAGTCTTTTATTCTGAACTCACAATATACGCACATAATACGGAAGCAGAACATATACAGGGTTGCTTCAAGCAATTTAGGTAACATTAAAGGAAATAAGAGGGAAGCAGGGAGAATTTTTCAAGATTAACCAAGGATTGTAACCTTGAGAGTCACGTAGGATTATCTCCCATGTTGTAGAAATTTGTCAAAATCCAATCTTCTTTCGGCATCGATTCTAGCTGCATAAAACAGCCACAAAGCACAAACTGTACGCTCAGAACATTCCCCATTAAAGGAATGCCCAAGCCTACCTTATAAACCCAGCACCTACACCTACACACAACTATGATGGTGGAGAGAAATGCATACAACATATTGGTGTCATGTTCAAGACTGACATAGTCTTTTATTCTTGAACTCACAATATACGCACATAATACGGAAGCAGAACATATACAGGGTTGCTTCCAAGCAATTTAGGTAACATTAAAGGAAATAAGAGGGAAGCAGGGAGAATTTTCAAGATTAACCAAGGATTGTAACTCTTGAGAGTCACGTAGGAGTTATCTCCCATGTTGTAGAAATTTGTCAAAATCCAATCTTCTTTCGGCACGATTCAGTTGATAGAAACAGCCACAAGCACAAACTGTACGCTCAGAACATTCCCCATTAAAGGAATGCCCAAGCCTACCTTATAAACCCAGCACCTACACCTACACACAACTATGAGGTGGAGAGAAATGCATACAACATATTGGTGTCATGTTCAAGACTGACATAGTCTTTATTCTTGAACTCACAAATACGCACATAATACGGAAGCAGAACATATACAGGTTGCTTCAAGCAATTTAGGTAACATAAAGGAAATAAGAGGGAAGCAGGGAGAATTTTTCAAGATTAACCAAGATTGTAACTCTTGAGAGTCACGTAGGAGTTATCTCCCATGTTGTAGAAATTTGTCAAAATCCAATCTTCTTTCGGCACGATTCAGTGAATAGAAACAGCCACAAAGCACAAACTGTACGCTCAGAACATTCCCCATTAAAGGAATGCCCAAGCCTACCTTATAAACCCAGCACCTACACCTACACACAACTATGATGGTGAGAGAAATGCATACAACATATTGTGTCATGTTCAAGACTGACATAGTCTTTTATTCTTGAACTCACAATATACGCACATAATACGGAAGCAGAACATATACAGGGTTTCTTCAAGCAATTTAGGTAACATTAAAGGAAATAAGAGGGAAGCAGGGAGAATTTTTCAAGATTAACCAAGGATTGTAACTCTTGAGAGTCACGTAGGAGTTATCTCCCATGTTGTAGAAATTTGTCAAAATCCAATCTTCTTTCGGCACCGATTCAGTTAGAATAGAAACAGCCACAAAGCACAAACCTGTACGCTCAGAACATTCCCCATTAAAGGAATGCCCAAGCCTACCTTATAAACCCAGCACCTACACCTACACACAACTATGATGGTGGAGAGAAATGCATACAACATATTGGTGTCATGTTCAAGACTGACATAGTCTTTATTCTTGAACTCACAATATACGCACATAATACGGAAGCAGAACATATACAGGTTGCTTCAAGCAATTTAGGTAACATTAAAGGAAATAAGAGGGAAGCAGGGAGAATTTTTCAAGATAACCAAGGATTGTAACTCTTGAGAGTCACGTAGGAGTTATCTCCCATGTTGTAGAAATTTGTCAAAATCCAATCTTCTTTTCGGCACGAGCACCGATTCAGTGAATAGAAACACCACAAGCACAAACTGTACGCTCAAACATTCCCCATTAAAGGAATGCCCAAGCCACCTTAAAACCCAGCACTACACCTAACACAACTATGATGTGGAGAGAAATGCTACAACATATTGTGTCATGTTCAAGACTGACATAGTCTTTTATCTTGAACTCACAATAACGCACTAATACGGAAGCAGAACATATACAGTTGCTTCAAGCAATTTAGTACATAAAGAAATAAGAGGGAAGCGGAAATTTTCAAGATTAACCAGATTGTAACTCTTAGTCACGTAGGATTATCCCCATGTTGTAGAAATTTAAAATCCAATCTTCTTTCGCACGATCAGTGATAAAACCACAAAGCACAAACTGTACGCTCAGAACATTCCCCATTAAGGAATGCCCAACCTACCTTATAAACCCAGCACCAACCTACACAACATGAGGTGGAGAGAAATGCATACAACAATTGGTGTCATGTCAAGACTGACATACTTTATTCTTGAACTCACAATATACCACATAATACGGAAGCAAACAATACAGGTTCTTCAAGCAATTTAGGTAACATTAAAGGAAATAAAGGGAAGCAGGAGAATTTCAAATTAACCAAGGATTGTAACCTTGAAGTCACGTAGAGTTATCTCCCATGTTGTAGAAATTTGTCAAAATCCAATCTTCTTTCGGCACCGATCAGTTGAATAGAAACAGCCACAAAGCACAAACGTACGCTCAGAACATTCCCATTAAAGAAGCCCAAGCCTACTAAAACCCAGCACCTACACCTACACAACTATGATGGTGGAGAGAAATGCATACAACATATTGGTGTCAGTTCAAGACTGACAAGTCTTTTATTCTTAACTCACATAACCAAACGCAAAATCCAATCTTCTTTGCGGCACCGATTCAGTTAGAATAGAAACAGCCACAAAGCACAAACCTGTACGCTCAGAACATTCCCCATTAAAGGAATGCCCAAGCCTACCTTATAAACCCAGCACCTACACCTACACACAACTATGATGGTGGAGAGAAATGCATACAACATATTGGTGTCATGTTCAAGACTGACATAGTCTTTTATTCTTGAACTCACAATATACGCACATAATACGGAAGCAGAACATATACAGGGTTGCTTCAAGCAATTTAGGTAACATTAAAGGAAATAAGAGGGAAGCAGGGAGAATTTTTCAAGATTAACCAAGGATTGTAACTCTTGAGAGTCACGTAGGAGTTATCTCCCATGTTGTAGAAATTTGTCAAAATCCAATCTTCTTTCGGCATCGATTCAGTCTGCATAGAAACAGCCACAAGCACAAAACTGTACGCTCAGAACATTCCCCATTAAAGGAATGCCCAAGCCTACCTTATAAACCCAGCACCTACACCTACACACAACTATGATGGTGAGAGAAATGCATACAACATATTGGTGTCATGTTCAAGACTGACATAGTCTTTTATTCTTGAACTCACAATATACGCACATAATACGGAAGCAGAACATATACAGGTTGCTTCAAGCAATTTAGGTAACATAAAAGGAAATAAGAGGGAAGCAGGGAGAATTTTTCAAGATTAACCAAGGATTGTAACTCTTGAGAGTCACGTAGGAGTTATCTCCCATGTTGTAGAAATTTGTCAAAATCCAATCTTCTTTGCGGCACCGATTCAGTCTGGACATAGAAACAGCCACAAAGCACAAACTGTACGCTCAGAACATTCCCCATTAAAGGAATGCCCAAGCCTACCTTATAAACCCAGCACCTACACCTACACACAACTATGATGGTGGAGAGAAATGCATACAACATATTGGTGTCATGTTCAAGACTGACATAGTCTTTTATTCTTGAACTCACAATATACGCACATAATACGGAAGCAGAACATATACAGGTTGCTTCTAAGCAATTTAGGTAACATTAAAGGAAATAAGAGGGAAGCAGGGAGAATTTTTCAAGATTAACCAAGGATTGTAACTCTTGAGAGTCACGTAGGAGTTATCTCCCATGTTGTAGAAATTTGTCAAAATCCAATCTTCTTTTCGGCATCGATTCAGCTGGCATAGAAACAGCCACAAGCACAAAACTGTACGCTCAGAACATTCCCCATTAAAGGAATGCCCAAGCCTACCTTATAAACCCAGCACCTACACCTACACACAACTATGATGTGGAGAGAAATGCATACAACATATTGGTGTCATGTTCAAGACTGACATAGTCTTTTATTCTTGAACTCACAATATACGCACATAATACGGAAGCAGAACATATACAGGGTTGCTTCCAAGCAATTTAGGTAACATTAAAGGAAATAAGAGGGAAGCAGGGAGAATTTTTCAAGATTAAACCAAGGATTGTAACTCTTGAGAGTCACGTAGGAGTTATCTCCCATGTTGTAGAAATTTGTCAAAATCCAATCTTCTTTGCGGCACCGATTCAGTGGCATAGAAACAGCCACAAAGCACAAAACTGTACGCTCAGAACATTCCCCATTAAAGGAATGCCCAAGCCTACCTTATAAACCCAGCACTCCACCTACACACAACTATGATGGTGGAGAGAAATGCATACAACATATTGGTGTCATGTTCAAGACTGACATAGTCTTTTATTCTTGAACTCACAATATACGCACATAATACGGAAGCAGAACATATACAGGGTTGCTTCCAAGCAATTTAGGTAACATTAAAGGAAATAAGAGGAAGCAGGGAGAATTTTTCAAGATTAACCAAGGATTGTAACTCTTGAGAGTCACGTAGGATTATCTCCCATGTTGTAGAAATTTGTCAAAATCCAATCTTCTTTTCGGCACCGATTCAGTTGAATAGAAACAGCCACAAAGCACAAAACCTGTACGCTCAGAACATTCCCCATTAAAGGAATGCCCAAGCCTACCTTATAAACCCAGCACCTACACCTACACACAACTATGATGGTGGAGAGAAATGCATACAACATATTGGTGTCATGTTCAAGACTGACATAGTCTTTTATTCTTGAACTCACAATATACGCACATAATACGGAAGCAGAACAAAAAAAAAAAAAAAAAAAAAAAAAAAAAAAAAAAAAAAAAAAAAAAAAAAAAAAAAAAAAAAAAAAAAAAAAAAAAAAAAAAAAAAAAAAAAAAAAAAAAAAAAAAAAAAAAAAAAAAAAAAAAAAAAAAAAAAAAAAAAAAAAAAAAAAAAAAAAAAAAAAAAAAAAAAAAAAAAAAAAAAAAAAAAAAAAAAAAAAAAAAAAAAAAAAAAAAAAAAAAAAAAAAAAAAAAAAAAAAAAAAAAAAAAAAAAAAAAAAAAAAAAAAAAAAAAAAAAAAAAAAAAAAAAAAAAAAAAAAAAAAAAAAAAAAAAAAAAAAAAAAAAAAAAAGCCACAAGGCACAAAACTGTACGCTCAGAACATTCCCCATTAAAGGAATGCCCAAGCCTACCTTTAAACCCAGCACTACACCTACACACAACTATGATGGTGGAGAGAAATGCATACAACATATTGGTGTCATGTTCAAGACTGACATAGTCTTTTATTCTTGAACTCACAATATACGCACATAATACGGAAGCAGAACATATACAGGTTGCTTCAAGCAATTAGGTAACATTAAAGGAAATAAGAGGGAAGCAGGGAGAATTTTTCAAGATTAACCAAGGATTGTAACTCTTGAGAGTCACGTAGGAGTTATCTCCCATGTTGTAGAATTTGTCAAAATCCAATCTTCTTTGCGGCACCGATTCAGTTGAATAGAAACAGCCACAAAGCACAAACCTGTACGCTCAGAACATTCCCCATTAAAGGAATGCCCAAGCCTACCTTATAAACCCAGCACCTACACCTACACACAACTATGATGGTGGAGAGAAATGCATACAACATATTGGTGTCATGTTCAAGACTGACATAGTCTTTATTCTTGAACTCACAATATACGCACATAAACGGAAGCAGAACATATACAGGGTTGCTTCTAAGCAATTTAGGTAACATTAAAGGAAATAAAGGGAAGCAGGAGAATTTTTCAAGATTAACCAAGGATTGTAACTCTTGAGAGTCACGTAGGAGTTATCTCCCATGTTGTAGAAATTTGTCAAAATCCAATCTTCTTTTCGGCACGATTCAGCTGCATAGAAACAGCCACAAAGCACAAACCCGTACGCTCAGAACATTCCCCATTAAAGGAATGCCCAAGCCTACCTTATAAACCCAGCACCTACACCTACACACAACTATGATGGTGAGAGAAATGCATACAACATATTGGTGTCATGTTCAAGACTGACATAGTCTTTATTCTTGAACTCACAATATACGCACATAATACGGAAGCAAAAAAAAAAAAAAAAAAAAAAAAAAAAAAAAAAAAAAAAAAAAAAAAAAAAAAAAAAAAAAAAAAAAAAAAAAAAAAAAAAAAAAAAAAAAAAAAAAAAAAAAAAAAAAAAAAAAAAAAAAAAAAAAAAAAAAAAAAAAAAAAAAAAAAAAAAAAAAAAAAAAAAAAAAAAAAAAAAAAAAAAAAAAAAAAAAAAAAAAAAAAAAAAAAAAAAAAAAAAAAAAAAAAAAAAAAAAAAAAAAAAAAAAAAAAAAAAAAAAAAAAAAAAAAAAAAAAAAAAAAAAAAAAAAAAAAAAAAAAAAAAAAAAAAAAAAAAAAAAAAAAAAAAAAAAAAAAAAAAAAAAAAAGCCACAAAGCACAAAACTGTACGCTCAGAACATTCCCCATTAAAGGAATGCCCAAGCCTACCTTATAAACCCAGCACCTACACCTACACACAACTATGATGGTGAGAGAAATGCATACAACATATTGGTGTCATGTTCAAGACTGACATAGTCTTTTATTCTTGAACTCACAATATACGCACATAATACGGAAGCAGAACATATACAGGTTTGCTTCAAGCAATTTAGGTAACATTAAAGGAAATAAGAGGGAAGCAGGGAGAATTTTTCAAGATTAACCAAGGATTGTAACTCTTGAGAGTCACGTAGGAGTTATCTCCCATGTTGTAGAAATTTGTCAAAATCCAATCTTCTTTCGGCATCGATTCAGTGATAGAAACAGCCACAAGCACAAAACTGTACGCTCAGAACATTCCCCATTAAGGAATGCCCAAGCCTACCTTATAAACCCAGCACCCACCACACAACTATGATGGTGGAGAGAAATGCATACAACATATTGGTGTCATGTTCAAGACTGACATAGTCTTTTATTCTTGAACTCACAATATACGCACATAATACGGAAGCAGAACATATACAGTTTCTCAAACAATTTAGGTAACATTAAAGAAATAAGAGGGAAGCAGGAGAATTTTCAAGATTAACCAAGATTGTACTCTGAGAGTCACGTAAGTTATCTCCCATGTGTAGAAATTTGTCAAAATCCAATCTTCTTTCGACCGATTCAGTGAATAGAACAGCCACAAGCACAAACCTGTACGCTCAGAACATTCCCCATTAAAGGAATGCCCAAGCCTACCTTATAAACCCAGCACCTACACCTACACACAACTAGATGGTGGAGAAATGCATACAACATATTGGTGTCATGTTCAAGACTGACATAGTCTTTTATTCTTGAACTCACAATATACGCACATAATACGGAAGCAGAACATAACAGGTTGCTTCAAGCAATTTAGGTAACATTAAAGGAAATAAGAGGAACAGGAGAATTTTTCAAGATTAACCAAGGATTGTAACTCTTGAGAGTCACGTAGGAGTTACTCCCATGTTGTAGAAATTTGTCAAAATCCAATCTTCTTTCGGCACGATTCAGTGAATAGAAACAGCCACAAGCACAAACTGTACGCCAGAACATTCCCCATTAAAGGAATGCCCAAGCCTACCTTATAAACCCAGCACCTACACCTACACACAACTATGAGGTGGAGAGAAATGCATACAACATATTGGTGTCATGTTCAAGACTAAATTTAGTCTTTTATTTTTGAACACAAAACCACTTTTAAAACAAGCAAAAAATATAAGGGGTTTTTTTCCCAAGCTTTTAGTAACAAAAGGGGAAATAAAGGGAAAGCGGGGAAGAATTTTTAAAGGGTAACCAGTTTGTAACTCCTTGGAGTTAACGTAAATAGTTTTCCTCCCCTTTTGTTGGTTTGGGGGAATTTGTCAAAATTTTTAATTTTTTTTCGCAAAAAAGTTCCGTTTGGCTTAAGGGGCCACCGGGCCCCAAAAGGGGGAATTTTTTTCGTTTTTTTTCCCCAAAATTAAAGGGGGAATTTTTTGGGCCCCCCTACCTTTTCCCAGCACTACCAACCAAAACACAAAACCCCCCTTTTATGAGGGGGAAAGGGAAATCCTTCACCTTTTTTTGGGGGTCATTTTTAAAGGACGGGGACATGTTCTTTAATTTTTAAATTCTTTGAATTTTAAATTTTTAAGACAAAAAAATTTTTTACGGGGGGCCCAGACCCTTTTCCTTTTTTTTGGGGGTTGGTGATGGCCACTTGTGGTAAGGAAAGTTCCGGAGTCTTTGACCGTTCTCTTTCAGCTTCCTAACACCAGATGTCCAAGTGGTTGGCCAGGCCTCAAACTCAGCCCCTACGCGTGCTTTCAGGTCCTCTATAAAGAGCCCTTTCCCTTGCGGGGAACCCCTCTGACAACAGCACCGGGGCCTCATAGAACTGGTCCTTACGTGGGGTGAGGGCTTAATTTTGGGGGCTGGCACAGATGAAGTTGACTGTGTCTGAACTGGTCGTCATTTTTAGAGTGAGCAGTCCCCCTACCTCCCGTGGGGAGCTCTACGGTTGCTGGGAGGGAGTTCTTTACAGCGAAGCCCACCCTAAATTTACGTGGCTCCTCGGGGTTCTTCCCCTGCCATAGAACGTTTTAGTTCTTCTCAGCAGAAAATCCGTCCCCAGGTACCTTGTCCCCTGTAATGCAGCGATGTCCCGTTGAGTCCTGAAGCTCCCTGTCTATCACGGCCGTCTTCCCAGTCTCAAAACAGCTGTAGGTTTGCTGTCAAAACCAGGACATTTTGTCCTTACATTCCAGCTTGATTTTCAGAAGAGCTGGCATTTTCCCTTTTTCTTCTTTGTGTTGCCGGTGCCTGGTATTTACAATTTGCCTGTAAAAGTTTCCTCTAAGCCCCAAGCACCATTGGAGCAAACAGGTTGTGGGGGGTAACCCCTTTACGCTGGGGGTGCCCAGCTTGAGGCGGGGGGTTTTAGCTACCCAAGGGATGCGAAGTTTCCTCCCACCGTCGAGAGAACCCCCTGGTCCCCGGCTCTACGCCAAAAAAGCCTAGGAAAAAAACCCCATATGGCCGACAGCAACACCAACAACCGCAACAACAACGACAACAACAAAAGGAAATACACACACACACTATATATATATTTATATAATTATGTAAAAAGAGGCCTTGCTCTGTTTCGATCTTTTCCCCCTTTACCTACAATGCTCAAAGGGAAAACCGTGTAGTGGCTGCCTAATCAAAAACGCCTTGCATTCTCTTGGCCTAATTATACTGGATTTACAGCCTCTGCCCATCCTAGCTATGCATTAATCATTCCAAAGATCTAACCATACATGACGCATAACATTGTGAAACACATGCTAAACAATTAGCAGATCTACAATGTGTACATGTACTCTAAAAAAAGGCCTACGACAAGTTTTGTCGTCTCTCCAGTAGTATTTTTGTTGTGTTTTACAGAACGTAGAGGGGGCCGTCACAAATTTTTTGCGCCTTTACTGTACATTATAGAACAATCGCCCTGTAATTGCCGGTGGGAACACTCAGACAATGACCCAGGGCCGGGCTGTCTCAACGCCCTTAGGGATTTGTGGCTCGATAGCGGCACATACCACTCGCGAAACTGCCGGACAATGACCAGCGTTTTTACTTGTGTGTACTTTACGCGCTGCGTTAAAACTACACACTAAGTGTTGACTTATTAAATTTGGGAGAACAACCAATAGACCTTGGCATTGGGTTTATTGATTAATTTGGGAGAACAACCCAACAGACCTTGCCATCTGAAAGGTTTGAGATTTGAAAAAATGACCTCATGCTCTGTTCCCCGAGTACAAATTAACAAGGCGCATCATAGCGTGTGCTTTTCCCCCGCCACTTCATATTACCAGGCGCCCCTTTTTGCCACCACTCTTGATCTCACAGCAGGTGATCAACTTCACGGCGTTACTGTAGTAAGTCTGGATTTTTTTCACTTTATTTAATTTGTCATTTTCAGTACTTTAACTTTATGCCCCTTATTTCTTTAGATTTTAGCTCGATCATTGAGTACCGCGCTAGATTTGCAGAATTCCACAGCGAGAAAGTATGTTTTGATCTAAACGATGTGCTATCTCCAAGATCTGAGCCTTAGCGTGGCGGCCACCATCTGAAGATGGAACGGATTTTAAATGTAATAACCCATAGATTTACCCCTATTTTCATGTGGCTTTTGTGGACTATTGACAACCATATTCTGCCAAAAGCCAAGATAAAAGGCATTGTTGTGCAGGGGGAAGGTATTTTATACTTGAAAAGGGTTTGTTTTCACATAGACATGATGAGATGAAACACTGTCGCTTTTTGTCGTTTGGTGATACCTTATCTGATCAGCACCACTGAAAACATGAGGCCTATAGAGTTTGTTTTGATGATATGGTTTAATAGAATATGCTATACTATTTGTTATCTTTGTCTCTAGCACTTGATCTGAATTAACTTAATCACACAGAAAAAAGGGGAATGATTACTAAAGTGTGTTCTCTCAACACTGTGACTGCTACTTGATAGGTCTGTTTGTGATGACATAGTTTCATTGCAAATGGGCCCTATATTCATCCCCACTGAATATTAATGTCTGAAAGCTACAGGATGCAATGCATTATTGTCACTTTTTATATTTGATAATGTTTATGTGTGTACAAAAATGGTAGTTGATGAAACATGTGCTCAGCGAACTGATCCAATTGTTGTACCCCTTGTCTGCTCACACCACCACAAATCATTATGATATTGCTTTGAGACATAGCTTAACTAGTAATATGTCATCACTATCTCTACACTAACATAAAAATTACACAAACTACATGGAGCAAATTTTTATGGATGACCAAGTGTGTTGACTGCTATCCAATAAGGTAACCTACTGTTTGTGATGACAGCCCCATAGCAAATACATGTTTGTCGTCACCACTGAATATTAACTGTCCAATAGCTGCCCACTCAATGTTATGTTACAACTAACTCAGCCCATGGCGGCCGAACAGCTTAAATGACTGTCATTTTTTTGCCAGTAATTATTGAAAGTCTACTCAAGCTAAGGCTATCAAACAAGCAGTATGGTGTTTCCCCAACTTATAAAAGGGTTACTAGTTTTGTCATAAATTAAATTGTTCCTTTTTACAAGTGCTAGGCTTTAGAGTGAAATACGACACCACATATTTGGTAAATGTATAGTTCTTTACAATTTTGTTATCATTTATTTGTTGCATGTGTACAATGCTAGTGCTTTTGTTTGTAAAGTAGACATCTTCTGTTAGAATGTAGGGGTTTCACTCTTGTACATTGCATTGGATTTCACAAAATTGATTTTGTCATTGTATTTATAAAACCCTATTTTGTGTCTTACGGCACGTCTTCTTTGACCCCTTCTTACCTGCCCCTTTCCTCTCTTTTTTTCTCTAATAAAGATCAAGTAGCGAAACGAGGACTTGTCTTTTGATTGAGAGATTTCCCTTTTGCTCTGGATTAAAAGGGCCCACCACAGCAATCATCCCCAAAACCCCCTTTAAACCCACTCACCACCCCCACCTGGCACTGCGTTTCATCATATACATAATCCCCTTCCCCCCCCTTTACCATCGCTCCATCACATATATATATAATAATAATAAAATTACAATATTTATATAGCGCAAAATCTTGACAAAATCAAATCCAAGCCCCTGAAGCGGGACACACACGAAGGCACGCACGCTCGCACACACACGCACGCACACATACAGACACACACACAAAACACACACACACACACACCCACACACAGCATGGCTATAAATGGGGAAAAAGAATAAAAAGCAATAAAAGCAAGAATAAAAGCAAGGGAAAAATTATAGAGAGCATAGCATACAATTATATATTATAACCATGTGTTCCCTCCGAGCGGAGACAGGTGCAGAGGGGAGGGTTGAGTGAGGTTAGGATTTTATGCAGGAGGAAAAGGTGAGTTTTGAGAGCGGACTTGAAGGAGACAAAAGTAGGTTGCTGACGGATGAGGAGGAAGTTTGTTCCAGGAGAGTGGACCAGAAACAGAGAAGGCTCGTGGACCATAGGTATTGAGCTTAGTGCGTGGAAAGCGAAGGTCAGAGGATAGAGGCAGAGCGGAGGGTTTGTGAGGGGAAAATAGATTTAAGAGGCTTACAGGGAATCGGGGGCTGCGTTATTGAGGGTTTTGTAGCACATGGGGTCTAGTTTGTACTTTGCGCTTTGATACAGGGAGCCAGTGAAGTTGTGCCAGGAGAGGGGATATGTGGGCAGTTTTTTTTTTTTTAGTACAAGGCGTGCAGCATTGTTTTGTGCGCTGTAATGTGAATGGTGGAGGCAGGGAAACCAGACAGGAGTGAATTGCAATAGTCAATGGAGACATTATGAAGGAGAGGGAAAGAGTTTTGCAGTTGTTTCACAGAGATACTTCCTGATCGCTTTATACATGGGGATGTAGAGCAGGATCTGGCAGTTTGAGAAACAAAGTTTTTCATGGAGAGGGTAAGTCAATGCAGACCCAAAAGGTTTTTAGCTGAATCAGAAATTGGGAAAATGATTTTTACATAAAGGGAGAGAAAAGGGGGGCAGCTGAGAAAATTTCTGACGGGGGCCAAAGAGGATAGCTTCTGTTTTGTCGTCATTTAAGCTGAAGTCTATTGTGTTCATCCAGTTCTTAATGTCCGGTTTAAAACCCCCCATGGTGCGATCAAAAGGGGGCTGTTTATTTAGGTGAGTCACTGTCTTTAAGTTGGGGGTCATCAGCATAGAAGTGGTTTTTTAGAATGGGGGGTTGGTGATGGTGGACGGGGGGAGGTTTTAAAGAGTGAAAAGAACAGACCTTGTGGAACCCCACAGGGAGGTATGCAGGTTTAGATAAGTGCCAAATTTATGAAATTTTTTTTTTTTTGTTTGAAGGTATGAGTGAACCCCAAAAAGAGCAATGTCAAGATGCCAAAATTTTGATGAAGTCTAGAAAGGAGAATACCATGATCAATGGGATCAAAGGCTGAACGATCAAGGAGTGTAGGAGAGAGACTTTCCCGTATCATTGCAAGGAGGAGATTTTTGAGAATGGTATAGGGGATTTTTAGTGCTATGGCACTGGCGGTAGGGTGACTGGGAAAAGGTTGAGGAGATTGTTGGCAGACAGGGAGAGTTCAGCTGGTTGAGGACGACTTTTTCAAGGAGTTTTTACAAAAAAGAGAGATTGAGATAGGCCGGTAATTTTTTAGTTCATTTGGATCTAAATTGTGTTTTTTGGGAGGGTGAACAATAGCAGACTTAAAGAATTGGGGCAGTTCCAGTTTGAAGAGAAGTTTGATGATGTCATGATGAATGGGAGGAAGTAGGGAGACAGTCGGGGGAGACAGAACCTGGAAGAGGATCCAGTTCGAGGTTTTGAAAGACATGGACTGTTTAAAAAAATGAAAGAGCACACAGACAACGGATAGATAGATTGATAGATAGAATAGATAGGGAGACAGATGAATGGATAGATAGTAGATAGATGGAAGATAGATAAATAGATAGATAGATAGGTAGGTAGATAGGTGGGTAGGTAGGAGGTAGATACAGATAGATAATAGATGAAGGTAGATAGGTAGATGTAGGTAGATAGATAGGAGATAGACAGATAGATAGATAGACAGATAGATAGATAGATAGATAGGTAATAGATAGATAGGAGATAGATAGTTAGGTAAAAATAGGTAGATAAATAGACGAAGTTTAAAAAAGGTAATAAATAGACAGATAGTTTCAGTTTCAGTTTTTCTGGACGACGTCTCCACACTGGGAAAACGAATTTCATAGCACAAAGCACAGGTGCATGTGTATGGTGATCACCCAAAGCCTTAACCTGTACATAAACCCATGAGTGGCCCAGGTCATGGGGCCCCAAATAGCGTGTTTCATCTAGTCTAATTTTTATGCAGTATTGTAACATTGGAAGTCTTGGTTACATGTTAAGAATGTGTATTGTGTATCTTATCTTATTTAAAAAAAGTAAAAGAAAAAAAAAAAATCAAAGGTCTAAATCAAAACAAAAACTCGCTCACATGACAGAGCCCCCCCCCCACCACCACCTCCACCCCCCCTCCCGCCCCCCCAATTTTCAAAGTACCCGTCTATCAACTAGATGACGACGATATTTTTCCTAACATAGCCCCGCCCGTCTGTCGTTACTTCCCAAAGGAAAAAAAAGAGGAAAAAAGATAGGTATGTAAGAAAATATGTATTATGTAGTACTAAATAAATAAAAAGATACAAAAAAAAGGAGAAAGTGGACAAATATACGAGTAAGAAATAAATAAAAAAATAACGTAAGACAAGATACACACCTCGCCCGCACACAAGACATACACACGTAATACATTTTTAATCTTCCCATACCTCACAGATATGGCCCCCAGCAACACCAAAACCCCAACAACAACAACAAGGAAATACCAAACACACACACACACACACTATATTATACATAAATTTTCACACACATACATATATAATAATATTTTATATATACATATTCATATATACATTATATATATATGTAATATATATATATTATATATATTATATATATATAATTATATATCATAAACAAAATTAGAGACAACCTTTAACAAACAGCCCCCAAAAAATACACCAGACAGTTTGACAGACTTCTTGTTCTCCATTTGTCTTTTTTTTTTCTTCACTTTCCCTTTTTTTTGTTTCGGAAAAGCCCAAACAATTTCCATTCCATTCCACGCTGTAAGAGTCTGTGCAGTTTTTTTGAAATGATAACAATGTTAATCTGATTAATGATAGCTCTTGTTTTTCTTTATAGTAGTTTCCGGCCACTTCCCCTACTATTCCTTTGGGAAACGTTCATGATATCCATTTTATTTGCAAAGGTATATTTAAAGCGT
>JAPXFY010003490.1:0-5000 GCA_030674185.1 Monoplex corrugatus
CCTCGTTTCTTTTTCTTTTTCTTTGTCTGATTACAGAACAATCTTTGTTTACAAAAAAAAAGAAAAAGTTTCAGAGACAAACGTTCCATCATTTGCACTTAGCCGTCATTCACTATACACAACACAAACAATGCCCCCCACCCAAACCCCCAACCCCACCCCCCATCATCTCACTCACCTTTCTCTCCTCCCTCCCCGCCCGACCCGGCGAGGCGCGGCGCGTCGTCCTCAAACAGGAGGTCCCATCACACATCATGCGCTCTTTGCAAATCTCCCACCCAGGACGATTTCCACTGACCTCCAAACACGATGCTTCCAGATAAGCTGGGTGCCGAGACATCCCAGAAAGATCCAGCAGAAAGCTTTTGCCAGCAGCCCGGGATCTCGCCCGTCTCTGTTTATCGGGCTTTGTGTACGTCTTACGTACACCGTACCAGGCAGGGGGCTGTCTCAGGCCGCGAGTCTCTCTCTGCTGGGACAATACAAATAAACAGCGATATGCATAGCAGACATCCTTGTGATAGGCCCCACCGCCGTCAGTTGTTCTTTCGTTTTCTTTTTTCTTTTCCTTTTTTTTCTCTCTCTCTCTCTTTCCTATCCCATCCCACCCTACCCATTTTTTGTTTCTCTGGGGGAGATTATTTCATATCGGCTGGATGGATGGTGTACTAACAATTGCGTCTGTCTGTGTAGTACATGGATTGCGTCTTTCGTATAAAACGTTTATATCAGTTGTTCAAACCATTAGATACTCTGTAATATTCAATGTATCGTTAACATCAAAACCTGAAAGTGTTCATCAACTGCTCAAAATTGTCAGACACTCTGAAATATTTAACTATACTGTTAACATCAAACTCTGGAAGTGTTTATCAACTGTTCAAACTGCCAGACGCTCTGAAATATTCAACCATATTGTTGTCATCAAAATCTACAAGTTTATATCAGTTGTTCAAACCATTAGATACCCTGAAATTTTCAACTATATTGTTAACATCAAAATCTGCAATTGTTATAAAACTGTTCAAACTGTCAGACACTCCGCAATATTCAACTATATCGTTATCATTAAAATCTACAAGTTTTTATCAACTGTTCAAACTATCAGACACTCCATATTAAAAAATACCTTGTTTGTAAAAGATCCTTGGGAGTATAAGACACGACGTTTCGAGCCCAGGCCTTTTGTCAAGTCTTTTTGTCTTACCTATCAGACATTCCGTAAAATATTTCACTGATTTTTATTACACTTGGACCAACCTTCGCTCAGCTCTTCTTCACTGATCGCCTACGTTTTACTCCAGTGTTGCAGAAGTCAACACGTTTGATATTATAAAGAAATATACAACTTTTGTGAGCGAGGGGTGGGGGGCAAAATTGTACATCTGCTGTAAGCGGAAGCATGCCGGTAGGGAAATGATAACGATGTAGGGTTATTTAACTCGCGAAAATGTGGATATGGAAAACGATTCTGGGCTGGATTATTTTTGCTGCAAAATATCGGAATCGACACACTGGAACACGGCATTTAAATTGAAAATTGTGTTGAAGAGGATGACACACGAACCGTTTAGCCCGTAAGGTTGAGGAGAACCATTTGAATCTGTGCGTCAGTGTGGAACTGACGGAGTGTTACACGATCTGTTGGAAACGGGTGTGAGGTGAAGGTCATTGCGACTTTCGCTGTTTTGCTTATCAGAAAGGGGTAGAAAGCACAGACCTGTCTTCTGCCGTTGATTTTTGTTCTTGAAATTTTCGCTTTGACTGTTCCAAAGGACATCATGAACTTGATACGACTCTTTCAAGTACTTCATCTGCCAAGTGGCGCGTTTCACCACTTTAAACAAAGACGCAAAGACGCAAAGTCAGAAGAAGGTTGAGGCAACTGAAATGTGGTTTCTAAGAAAAATGTTGAGAGTTCGGTGGACATCAACGAAAACAAACGAGACAGTCTTGAAGGAGGCAGACACAAGAAGAGCATTAATAATGATGCTTAGGAAAAGACAAGCAACATTTATAGGACAGTTTATGAGGAAAGAGAAATTAGAGTACCTGGTCAGAACAGGAAAGCTGGAGGGAAAGAGAACGCCAGGTAAACCCAGGGAGAAAACATTGGACGGACTTACAGGGTGGCTGAGGACAGAGAGGGTGGGAGATGTACTTGCCGCGACAAGGGATAGATTCGTATGGAGGGCCATGATCGCCAACGTCATGTGGCAGGGCACATGACGATGATGATGACGTTGATGATGATGATGATGATGATGATGATGATGATGATGATGATGATGATGATGATGATGATGATGATGATGACTTGAAGATGCCATTTGCAAAATGGCTGTTGGCTCACTCTCAAGCTTTCATTGGCCGGAGGACGCCAGCCGTCCATTTCCAATAGATCGAATTGAATAGATCGGATTGAACGCGAAGCCCTGGCCGTTTGAGACGTACGTTTACGATGACAGACGATCCTGTTTGGGATCCGAATCACCCTGTCCTTTGGAACCGTACGGGCGGTACAGGCTGGCATAGCTCGTATCAGAGCATAAACAGTTCAGGTTTGGCGGTGTCACAGGGGCTGACCCGACGGAAAACTGTATCACAAGAATTCCAGGCTTATTTGTTTAGACCATTTCGTGTAAAAGCAGTGATGCATCCTGGCGTTACACTGAGGTTCTAGTCCTATTAACACGGAACATGCCAGATTTTAGTTGTCAGGAGAAACGTCCAGTGGAAGTGCTGACTAAATGAAGAGTTAACGTATCAATTTTCGTATCGAACGGACGAGACAAGTTGGAATTTTGAACCAGGTTTAGATGCGTTAAATCTTTGGAACCAAAAAAAAAACAAAAAAAACAAAAAAAAAAACAAAAAAAAACAAACAAACACGCAAACAGAATCAGAACGCGTATTTAATACAACCAGACAAGACAGGCGCAAACTTTCGGCCAACTGGCCTTTGTCAAGCGTAAACGTAAGATCACAAACGAACAAACACCAGATACAAAAATTAGGAGAAAATGATGAATTTTCCCTGTTGCTTCGTCCAGTGGGGAGGAAAGGACTAATCTTTAATCTTTGTTAAAGGAACATATATAGTACTCGACCAGCTTTAGGACAAAAGTGTGTTTTGATACTTGCGGAATTATCTCAACATATTGATGTTGTGTTTCAAGCAAGAAGTGTCATCACTTGACAGTTATGCACGGATGCACACACGCACATACGCACTTGCTTCTCTCTCTCTCTCTCTCTCTCTCTCCTCTCTCTCTCTCTCTCTCTTCTCTTTCTCTTTCTCTCTCTCTCTCTCTCTCTCATCCTCTCTTGGCAAGGAGTGTACGCACGCACACACACATACACACACACAACACATACATCCATCCATCCATACATACATACATACATACATACATACATACATACATACATACATACATACATACATACATACATACATACATACATACATACACACGCCGCGCGCGCGCGCACGCCCGAACACAGAGAAAATGTTTATTTAAAATTTCAAGTTATGCGAAACTTTATTAAATCTTTAAATCGTCTAATTATGCGAAACTTGATAAAAAATTTAAGATCCCCCTGTCATGCTAAGATCACTGTCATGGTTCATTCTGTTCTACTGTTTGTTTGTTTGTTGTGTTTGTTTGTTTGTTTGTTTTTCTTTTTGTTTGTTCAGGACATTATGTCTTATTGATATTTTGAAAATCGGGACATTTTCTCCTATTACCTTTTCATCACAGAAACGTTACTGTATCACACTTGGGGCAGGGGTTGAACAAAGGAGGAAGGCTTTGTAGGACAATGGGCCTGAAAGTCTGATTGGACATGAGACACACATTGGAATAATGATCCTTTAATAAAGATTTCTTTTTGTTTAAGAGCAGAGATTTATCAGTGTGGTTTGACGATTTTTTCTTCCCCCTCTTCCCCCTCTTCCCCCTCCCCCATTTTACTTTTTTTTTTATTACTTTTGTTTTTTAAAAATAGACGAGAGAATCCGATAGGAGCGAGAATATCAGTTCAGGCTTCTCCCCACGCCCCCCTCTCTTTTTTCTCTCTCTCTCTCTCTCTGTCTCTGTCTCTCTCTCTGTGTCTCTCTGTCTCTGTCTCTGTCTGTGTCAATCTGTCTCTCTCTGTGTCTCTCTGTCTCTGTCTCTCTGTCTCTATATATGTCTCTTTGTCTCTCAGTCTCTATATATGTCTCTGTCTCTGTCTCTGTCTCTCTTTCTCTCTCTCTCATCCTCTCTTGGCCTTATTGGAGGTGTGCACTGTAAAAAGGCAAAAGAGGATCACATAATTATACAATACAAAAATCATTGTCTATCCTGACATATGCCTCTGGTATTTGGAGCTTAAATGAAACTTGCCAAATTCAGAAAGTCCACACTTAAGCTGTAAAAAGGTTTGTTGGTGTGCCATCACATGCTCATATATATTCACACGAAGTGCTGTCATTACAAGACCAGTCTGGAAATTTTAACTGGGAGCCATAAGCAAAAGGAAGTACTAGCCGAAAATTGTTGCGGTAGCCAATTGTCTTCTTGAACAAAGACTTTGGTTTAAAAACGAATTTCATTGCTGAATTTAGAGGCCGCCTCAATACTAATTTCAGACGAAACTGGCACTCAGATCTATGGAAAGCAAAGTAGAATATACTAATTGTTATTTTGTTTAAAGGCTAGCTGGCTACGTAGGGCCATATCAGGGGTATAACCGTTTCAAAACAAAACAAAATAAAAACAAAACAAAAAAAGCAATACTTCAACAGAACGAAATATACAACAAAACAAAACAAAGTAAAAAGAATATTAAATACACATATCAGTTCATTCGCATCTAAGGAGACGCTCCTGCCGTTGACCACTCCGTCCAATTTATCACGCAGGGGATTTAAAAAACATTCCTGAATACAATACAAAGTAAAACATAACTAAGGACTCTAAAACATTCATAAAAACGGGCCTAAATTACCTAAA
>JAPXFY010003491.1:0-2500 GCA_030674185.1 Monoplex corrugatus
ATTGGAAGTCCATGGTCGCCAACACCATGCGGCAGGGTACCTGATGATGTGATGATGACCAACAAATGCCTATCAATTAACATCAGCAAAAGACTTCTTCCGTTTTACATAGAACCGATACTGCGTACGGATGTGTGAAGCGTGGACAGTCAACACGCCAGGTCAGAACAAGATTAAGGCAGCTGAAATGTGGTTTCTAAGAAGAAACTGAAAAATTCCATGGACAGCAAAGAAAACAAACGAGACAGTCTTGAAGGAGGCAGACACACAAAGAACATTAATGAAGAAGATTAGGAAAAGAGAACCAATATTCATAGGACATTTTATGAGACAAGAAAGAGAAACTTCGTCTAATATTACTCATAGTGAAAACACGTTATATCAGAGAACGAACGAGAAATTAGAGCACCTAGTCACAATAGAAAAACTGGGGGGAAAAGAGCACCAGGTAGACATGTGGAGAAAATATTGGACGGACATGCGGTGTGGATGAAAACAGAGAGGGTGGGAGATGTACAGCGACAAAAGATAGATTAATATGGAGGGCCATGATCGCCAACGCCATGCGTCAGGACACATGATGATGATGATGAAAAACAGCACTAAGATTTCAAGAATAAAAGACTGTGTCAATCTTGAACATAAGACCAATATATTGTACGTGAGGAGCGTTCTGACCTTACGGTTTTTGTGCTTTGTATCTGCTTCTATCTGACTGGGTAGCGCAAACTGTGTTAGATTTGAAAAGTTCTGCAATATGGGAGATAATTCCTACGTGACTCTCAAAAGTTATGTTCTAATATTAATATATATGAACACCGCTCTCTCAGGAATGTTTGATCGGAATTTACATTCTGGTTTGTATTTTTGTGACAGTTCTCCATAACCCTCATTTCCCATCAACCTTTGTTCCATCTGAAGCTTTTTCAATGTCACGGTGACCTTGAGAAAATCAAAGTATGTTTTTCTGTGATAATGTTTGTATAAAAAGGGAGAGTATTGGCATGGTATAACCATCTTGTTTTTTATTCACACACACACACACACACACACACACACACAAATGCACGCACACCACACACACACATACACACACACACACACACCCACACACACACACACACACACACACACACACACACACACACACACACACACACACACACACACGTTTTTATATAAAAGGGAGAGTATTCGAATAACTTAACCATCTTGTTTTTTATTTCCTTTTTCTATATTTTGTATTTTTGTTGTTGTTTTTGTTGCAATACTGTTTCTCGATGTTTTATTGTCTGTTCGTCTTTCTCTGCTGCTTTTTCTTTCTCTTTCTTTCTTTTTTCCCTATGCATCGACTATTTCTTTTTTCCTCCGTTCGCTTTGTACCCATATTGCCCGCTTCTTTTCTTTTTTTTTCTTTAAGTTCTCTTTCTGTTCAATTATTCTCGTTATTTTCGTCTTTTTGTTTCTTTTCGTACTGATATTTTTGTTTCCTTTTTCTTCCTGTCTTTGATTTTGTCTTTGTGTTTTCTCTCTGTGTGTGTTTTTTGTTATTTTTTCTTCCTTTCTTTCTTTTCTCTTCTTTTTCTTTTTTTTTCATTTGGTGTCCATCTTACGCCATTTTCTTTTCCTGTCTTCTCTCTATCCTTCTGTGATTACCTCAAAATCTTATTTTTCATCCCTAGAGTTTTTCTCTCATTCCCCCCTCCTCTCTCTCTCTCGCTCGCTTTCCCGCTCATTCTCTCTCCTGTCTCTCTGTCTCTGTCTCTCTTTCTCTCTCTCTCTCTCTTTTTCTCCGTCTCTCTCTCTGTCTCTGTCTTTCTCTCTCTCTCTCTCTCTTTTTCTCCGTCTCTCTCTCTCTCTCTCTGTCTGACCGTCTCTGTTTCTGTCTCTCTGTTTCTGTCTCTTTCTGTCTATCTGTCTGTCTGTCTCCCTGTCTCCGTCTCTCTGTCTCTCCGTCTCTGGTTCTGTCTCCCTGTCTCTTTCTCTTTCTGTCTGTCTGTCTCCCTGTCTCTCTGTCTCTGTCTCTCTGTCTCTGTCTCTCTGTCTCTGTCTCTGTTTGTCTGTCTCTCTCCCCCTCTCTCTCTTTCTCTGTCCTTTTCGCTCAATGATAAAAGGTTCTGGTGCATGCTCGTTGTGAAAGATCAGGGTATTTGCCGGGTAATTAGTGGGCTGTGGGGTGAATTGGCAGAGCAAGGTAGTTTGGGGTCGGGTAGATGGATTAATGGAACTTAACAGAAAAGACGTACACAGCGCAGTCTAGACAGGGAATTATCAGGAGACTCATAAGAGGCAAGGTAGGTTATATTTTCTCGTGATGTGGGATTTTGTGTGTGTTTGTTATTCATTTTTTGTGTTTTTGATTTCGTGGGTAAAGAAAGTGAGGTAGGATCAGGGTTTTGAAAGAAAAAAAGAAAAACAAAAAACAAAGGAAAGAAAAAAAGACAACCCCCCCCCCCATCAATACCACCTCCACCAGGAAAACCACTACCACAACCACCAT
>JAPXFY010003491.1:7500-20000 GCA_030674185.1 Monoplex corrugatus
TCCCTTCCTCTCTCTCTTTCCTTCTTCGCCTTTTCTCTTCCATTGAACCTCGGATAGTGATCTGGGAGCTAGTTTTTTCGGATAACAAGATCAAGCCTCCAGCAATGTCCATTTGACACACGTTAAAGAACACACGGCAACAAAGGAGTTGCACTTGGCGAAATTCAGCAGAAAAATCCACTTCAATACAGAAAAAAATGCCCTCCCACACACACAAAATGCTCGTTTGAAAACATCTGTAGACTTTTATCAAAACAAAACAAAACAAACAAAAAAATGGAAGGAAACAGATTCAAGAAAACAAAAACAAAAACAAACAAAACACAAAAACCAACAACAACAAACAAACAAACAAAAAGAGGAAAGAAACGAAATGGGTGTTGCTTTCCACAGTTCTGCCATGGAAGTTCCGTTGTGACACAACACAACACAACACAACACAACACAACACAACACAACGCAACACAACACAACGCAACGCAACGCAACACAACACAACGCAACGCAACGCAACACAACGCGACACGACACAACACAACACGACACGACACGACACGACACAACACGACACGACACGACACAACGCAACGCAACACAACACGACACGACACGACACGACACGACACGACACGACACGACACGGCGCAACGCAAACACAACACAACACAACACGACACGACACAACGCAACGCAACACAACACAACGCAACGCAACGCAACGCAACACAATGCAACACAACGCAACGCAACGCAACGCAACGCAACGCAACGCAACGCAACACAACACAACACAACACAACACAACACAACGCAACGCAACGCAACGCAACGCAACGCAACACAACGCAACGCAACGCAATCTAACCAGACCCCATCGAACCAGACATACCCCGAAACGACATGAAACAATACAACACAACACACGCAATTCAACGCAACACGACGCAACGTAAGCAATACAACACAACACTACTCAACGGAACGCAACACAACGCAACACAACACTACGCAACACAACAACAAAAAACAACGCAACGCAACACAACACAATGCACATTAACACAACGCAATGCCACACAATGCAACACAACACAACACAATGTAACACAACACAACACATTGCGACGCAACAGAATGCAGTGCAACGCAACACAGTGCAAAACAACGCAACACAACACAACACAATCCAACCAGACTCCATCCATTCTCTGCCACAACCTTCCATGACACGACACGATGTGGCGCGAGACGTCACAATACGACACAACACAACACGACACGACACGACACAACACGACACGACACGACACAACAAACACACGACACAACACGACACGACACCACACGACACGACACAACACGACACGACACGACACGACACGAAACGAAACGACACGACACGACACAACAAACACATGACACAACGCGACGCAACGCGACGCAACGCGACGCAACGCAACGCAAAGCGACACGACACGACACAACACAACACAACACAACACAACACAACACAACACAACACAACACAACACAACACAACACAACACAACAAGGCACATGACTGATTTTAAACCTAACCCTAAACAACACGATACGACACAATACGATACAACACAACACGATACGACACAACACACCATACCAAATGGCACATAACCGATTTCAAACCCAACACTAAACAACACGACACGACACGAGACAGTACAACACAATACAACGCAACACTACAAAGCACACGATTTTAAACCCAGCACTAAACAACACAACACGACACGACACGACACAATACAACACAACACAACGCAACACTACAAAGCACACGATTTTAAACCCAGCACTAAACAACACAACACGACACGACACGACACAATACAACACAACACAACGCAACACTACAAAGCACACGATTTTAAATCCAACACTATAAACAACACGACATGACACGACACAATACAATACAACGCAACGCAACGCAACGCAACACTACAAAGCACACGATTTTAAACCCAGCACTAAACAACACGACACGACACGACACGACACAATACAAACACACACAACACAACGCAACACTACAAAGCACACGATTGTAAACCCAACACTAAACAACACGACACGACACGACACGACCCAATACAACACAACACAACGCAACACTACAAAGCACACGATTTTAAACCCAGCACTGAACAACACGACACGACATGACACGACACGACACAACACAACACAACACAACGCAACACTACAAAGCACACGATTTTAAACCCAACACTAAACAACACGACACGACACGACACGACACGACACGACACAAACACAACACAACACAACACAACACAACGCAACACTACAAAGCACACGATTTTAAACCCAACACTAAACAACACGACATGACACGACACAATACAACACAACACAACGCAACACTACAAAGCACATGATTTTAAACCCAACACTAAACAACACGACACGACACGACACGACACAACACAACACAACACAACGCAACACTACAAAGCACACTATTTTAAATCCAACACTAAATAACACGACACGACACGACACGACACAATACAACACAACGGAACACTACAAAGCACACGATTTTAAACCCAACACTAAACAACACGACACGACACAACACAACACAACGCAACACTACAAAGCACATGATTTTAAACCAACACTAAACAACACGACACGACACGACACAACACAATACAACACAACACAACACAACGCAGCACTACAAAGCACACGATTTTAAACCCAACACTAAACAACACGACACGACACGACACGACACAATACAACACAACACAACGCAACACTACAAAGCACACAATTTTAAGCCCAGCACTAAACAAACACGACACGACACGACACATCACACACAACGCAACACTACAAAGCACACGATTTAAACCCAACACTAAACAACACAACACAACACGACACGACACGACACGACACAACACACACAACAACAAGACAACACAACACAACACAACGCAACACTACAAAGCACACGATTTTAAACCCAACACTGAACAACACGACACGACACGACACAATACAACACAACACAACGCAACACTACAAAGCACACGATTTTAAACCCAACACTAAACAACACGACACGACACGACACAATACAACACAACAAAGCACACGATTTTAAACCCAACACAAAACAACACGACAAGACACGACACAACACAATACAACACAACGCAACACTACAAAGCACACGATTTTAAACCCAACACTAAACAACACGACACGACACGACACGACACAATAGAACACAACACAACACAACACAACGCAACACTACAACGCACACGATTTTAAACCCAACACTAAGCAACACGACACGACACGACACGACACGACACGACACAATACAACACAACACAACGTAACGCAACACAACAAAGCACACGATTTTAAACCCAACACTAAACAACACGACACGACACGACACGACACGACACAAAACAACACAACGCAACACTACAAAGCACACTATTTTAAACCCAACACTAAACAACACGACACGACACGACACGATACGACACGACACGACACGACACGACACGATACGACACAACACAACACGACACGACACGACACAATACAACACAACACAACGCAACACTACAAAGCACACGATTTTAAACCCAACACTAAACAACACGACACGACACGACACAATACAACACAACACAACGCAACACTACAAAGCACACGATTTTAAACCCAACACTAAACAACACGACACGACACGACACGACACAATACAACACAACACAACACAACGCAACACTGCAAAACACACGATTTTAAACCCAACACTAAACAACACGACACGACACGACACAATACAACACGACACGACACGACACAATACAACACAACACAACGCAACACTACAAAGCACACGATTTTAAACCCAACACTAAACAACACAAACACGACACGACACGACACAATACATCCCAACACAACACAACGCAACACTACAAAGCACACGATTTTAACCCCAACACTAAACAACACGACACCAGCACAGCGCAGCTCAACACAATGCCACTTAACACAACACAACACAACATAATGACACTCACACCTTCTTTTCTTTTCTCACATGTGGGATCAAGTTGCCGACTTTGCCCAATAAAACCCGACCCTCCAAAGACACAAGACAGGCTCCATTGTTGGGGTGTTCTGTGACGTCGTCAATTTGTGTGCAGGTCAAGGATCAGAGGTCAGAGGTCACGCATTAAGTCTGTGGAGGTGTAACAACAAGGGTGGTTAAGTCTGCGCGAAGACACGGATAGGGGAGACAAGCAGCTGGTTTTGTCATTCGGTGATAACATCGTAGTATTGCTACAGGGTTCGCATGTATACACAGCTGAGTAACGTTGCTGCGTCTTTTGATTAGCTTCAATACATATTTGTGGCACGTTTCTGTTATAAGACGAACAGAAAATGTTCTATAATCAGCTTAAAATATAATTCTGAATGGAGATATTTACGATCTGAACATGCTGATGACTGTGACATAAAAGAGACTTGAAAAATTTAGTATTGTTATTTTTCTATTGCTGGTTTTGTTTAAAGCCCAGCTGACTGCGTGGGGCCATATCAGGGCTATGACCATTTCAAAACATACACAATATTTCAACAGGGGAAAAAAAGAAAAGAAAATTTCGTATACGTATCAATGCATTCGCGCACATAATGTAAGGAGCTGCCCCTGGCATTGACCAATCGTTTAATTTATCACACAGAGGATCTACAAAAAAACATACCTGAATACAAAATAAACATAACTAAGGACACTAAAACATACAAACGGGCCTAAATTAACCAAAATTGCCTCCGCAAATCTCATTTCCCTGGGGCCAAAAAAATGCACTTAATACATGTAAAACTGAAGCCATGCTTGTAGGCACCAAAAATAAACTAGATGCTGTTTCAATCAATAACATTCAACTCGGAGACAACACCATCCCTCTTTCGAACTCTGTCAAAAACCTTGGTGTGATTCTTGATAAATCTCTTTGTATGCAGAAATTTACCACCCAGACCTGTCAATCATGCTACCCTCAGATTCGACGCATTGGCTGCATTCGCCGATTCCTTTCAACCGATGCTGCATCTAAACTAGTAACTTCCCTTGTTCTGTCACGCCTGGACTACTGCAATGCTCTTTTATCTGGCCTACCAGCTTCTCGTCTCCTTTGCCTGCAACGCTTACAAAATACAGCTGCCCGCCTCGTCCTTAGAAAGAAAAAAATTGATCATGTTAGTCCCCTCCTTCGGTCTCTGCATTGGCTTCCTGTCGCTGATAGAATCAAATACAAAATAGACACCTTATGCTATAAATCTACTCATCATTCTGCTCCATCCTATCTCTGTGACAAGATCAAAATTCGTACATCAGCTCGCACCTTGCGCTCTTCCTCTGATACTCTTACCCTACAAATTCCCAAGGTTAGACTCTTAACCGTTGGTCAGCGCTCTTTTTCTGTCTCAGGACCAGCTGCGTGGAACAATCTTCCCCTATCGCTCCGGACCACATCTACTCTTTCCGCATTTAAGTCAGGTTTGAAAACTCACCTCTTTCCACGTCAATGAATTTCTGAGGCCTTTTTCGCCGTTTTTTACTGCTATTTTTCCATTGTTCATAATTTCAGCATTGTATGGACATTTATGCCTATTTTTGACTTAATTGATTGTTTTACAAATGTTCATCTTTGAGTGCGATCCTGCGTGTGATTGGTGAGTGAGCGCGCTTTGATTTGATTTACCAAGATTTAGCGCGATATAAATATTGTAATTATTATTATTATTATGTACCCA
Organism: Monoplex corrugatus; assembly: GCA_030674185.1. Taxonomy (NCBI): domain Eukaryota; kingdom Metazoa; phylum Mollusca; class Gastropoda; order Littorinimorpha; family Ranellidae; genus Monoplex; species Monoplex corrugatus. The sequence goes on from JAPXFY010003491.1 coordinate 13,375, forward strand.
ATTATCAATCCTTACAGATAGTGTGCAAGACTTTATCGAACACATACAGGTGAATGAACCAGCAAGGCAAGAAATGTCAAGAAGAAATGACAGAAAACAAAGGAACAAGAGAGAAACAAAGAGACTGAAAGAAAAGAGGAAATTTCTAGCACAGAATTTCCAGAAGGTGGGGGTAGGTGCTACTTATACTGAAAGAGCCCCGGCATCCCCAAGAGTTTATGTAATAAAATAAGGGGAGAGGAGCTGGCAAAAATACTACATAGTAAGGGGAGAGAAGCTGGCATCTATGTGACCTGGAGGCTAGGCGGGCTGCCCAATAGAGAGATGAAAGCCTGGAGTAAGGCAAAGAAGGGCTCTTTCATTCTCTGTTTGTCCAATGGCTGGGCTGCACCTGGTTGGTGTGCGTTGAGTGGCTGTATCTCAGGGTTTGTGATCTCCCCACCTTGCCGTTCGGTTTTATGAACAAGGTAACTGATAACTGGGTCCGAATGGGTCATGCAACGCATTGATAGCCCCCGTTTGCTATGGCGATATGGCTACCGTGTGACTTCGAGAGCTGGGAGGTGAATATTTGGCCGATGGTGAGGCAGTGTTGCTCTGGGTCCCATCTAACACCTCGGGTGTCTCTTGTTCACTTATGACCCCAAAAATGCTCACGGTTGTAACAGAAAACAAAACAAACAAGCAAAACAAAACAAAACAAAACAAAACAAAACAAAACAAAAAGACTGGAGAAAAAGCTTCAATCTCGGCCAGTAATGCACAGACAGAGTCAAACCATTGCCACGTAGATGCATTGTTGTAATTATCAAAAAAGCATTCTTTAACTTGTTTTAATGGTATTTCAAAATATACAGACGTAGTCGATTCAGTTCAATTTAGTTCATTTCAGTTCAATTCAGTTCATTTCAATTTAATACAGACATTTTCAGTTACATTCAATCCAATTCAACTGAAATCAAAGCAATATAGTTCGGTTCAGTTCAGTTCAATTCAGTTCAATTCAGTGCAGTACAATACAGTTCAATTCAGTTCAGTTCAGTTCAATTCAGTGCAGTACAGTTCAGTTTATTTCAGTTCAATTCAGCTCAGCTCAGCTCAGCTCAGCTCAGTTCAATTCAGTTCAATTCAGTTAGCTCAGTTCAATTCAATTCAGTTCAGTTCAGTTATTTCAATTCAATAAAGTTCATTTCAGTTTGATTCAATTCAATCCCATCCAATCCAGTTCAATGCAGTTCAATTCAATTCAATTCAAGTCAATTCAGTTCAACTCATTTCAATTCAGTTTACTTCAGTTCGGCTGGGATATAAGCTAACAAGAAACACCAAGAGGGTGCGGATGGGACCCGGAGCATCAATGCCTCGCCACTCTCCAGACCATCACCTCCCAAGCTCCCGACGCCACTCGATAGTCATTTCATCAAGTAAGGAGGGGTGAGGGGCTGTCCATGCGTTGCATGATCCATTCGGACCCAGTCATCAGTTACCTTGTCTACAAACCGAATGGCAAGGTGGGGAGATGACAAACCCCGGGACACAGCCACACAAGGCACACCAGCCAGGTCCAGCCCAGTTTCCGGACCAAGAGACAATGGAAAATCCCTCTCTGTCGCCCCACTCTGGTCTTCTTCTCTGTCTAGTAGTCGGCTGGGCTATGAGCAATATGAACCAACGAACTAATAACCATAGCATCGCTGAGTAGACAATCTATGTTGCTATTTATGTCTGTCGTCTGGTTAAGTTCTAGTTAACCCTTTTCATTCCCAGACCCTATCCGCCTGCTGCAAAAAAGATGAACCCTTTCACTCCTTCACCCTATCTGTGTCTGTCTGTGTCTGTGTATATCCCTTGTTGCCTCAAGCGCCTCTTCCACCCTCTCTGTCTTCCTGCAAGAAAGCTGATGGATAGGATGAAGGTGTGGAAGGGTTAATTTGCAGGAATGTGGTGGATAGGATGAAGGAGTGAAAGGGTTAAGCTTTTGCATGGCTAAAAATACAGGAAGCTGGTGGACAGGGTGAGGGAGTCAAAGGGTTAAAGAGCCAGGCTTAAGTCAGAGAGCTCAGTCACATTCCGGTGGGGCTGCTTTGTTGAAGAAGGTAAGGTAATTTGTGAGCTAGGTTCAATCCCATAATACTTGCTTTACCGACCAGACATTGGAGTCTTGTTCTTTCTCATCTTCCCTACCTAAATTTTCCTTCTGATTCTCTCTGTCTGTTTCTTCTGCTTGTATCTGTCGTCTTTCTGTTGTTGTCTGTCTTCTGTCTTGATCTCTCTTCTCTTCTCTCACGCAGCACTTAAACGTAAAATGCAGCTCACTGCCGAACGTTCTCGAGATCACTCACTCACGTTGTCACACATGTCTGACAGCATAAACATAGCACAGACACTGCACAAGTCTGTCTCTGTCACACACACACACACCTCTACCCGCACGCTCCACACCACATCAACACCACGCACACAAACACATAACATCACACACCACAACACACACACCACACACAATATCACACAATGACACACACGCAACACGAGCACGCCACACACACACACACCTACCAAACTACACATCAACGCCGCGAAACCACAATATTTCAGTTTAATCAAATCGATTCAGTAGAACAAATGTGTGTGTGTGTGTGTGTGTGTGTGTGTGTGTGTGTGTGTGTGTGTGTGTGTGTGTGTGTGTGTGTGTGTGTGCGTGTGCGCGTGTATATATATATATATATATTTTGTATACATATACATATACAAAACAACAACAACAACAAAACCATACTTGAGAAAAATCTATATATATATATGTGTGTGTGTGTGTGTGTGAAAGAGGCAAGAGAGAGAGGGGGAGAGTGAGAGAGGAAGGGGGAAAGAGAGAGAGAGCGAAAGAGAGAGAGAGGGGGGAGAGAGAGGAAGAGAGAGAGATAAAGAGAGAGACAAAGACAGAGACAGAGACAGAGAGAGAGACAGAGAGAGAGAGAGAGAGAGAGAGAGAGAGAGAGAGAGAGAGAGAGAGAGAGAGAGAGAGAAAGAGAAGGAAAGAGAGTGTCCCATTTTCTGCTCTATCTTCTGTATCACTATTTCTCACCATCACTACCACCCCACCCCCCACCCCCACTTCCTGACGCCAATTGCTTCAGTTCTCCAACAGTTCCAAACCCACAGAAACTTAATTCACCATGACAGTCGACAATGGAAAACCACAAACAAATGTTTTAAAAATGCTAGCTAAGATGATAGCACACTTTTTTTCCTCGTCCTCGCCTCTCGCTACCTCGCCACTTCTTTGCGAGAAAGCTAGCGTGTAAGAAACGAGACTGTGCCATAGTTCAGTTGGTGAACATTTTGAAACCCGTCTTATTTGACTCTGCTACGATTCAGTTGATGGACATTTTGAAACATCTTATTTGACTCTGTTACAGATCAGTTGGTGTAAATTTTGAAACCCGTCTTATTTGATTCTGCTAAGATCAGTTGGCGGACATTTTGAAACAGGTCTTATTTTGATTCTGCTATAGGTCAGTTGGTGGAAATTTTGAAACTCGTCTTATTTGACTCTGCTACAAATAAGTCAGTTTGTGTAAATTTTGAAACGTGTCTTATATGACTCTGCTAAGATCAGTTGGTGGAAATTTTGAAACCTGTCATATTTTGCTATATTGAATACCCCTTCTGGTTCCACTTTTGTGTTTTGTTGGTTCCTGTTTGCTTAAACTCCAGCATTCACTTTAACCCTTTGACTCCTGTACCTTCTCCTCCAACTACAAAAACTTAACCCTTTGACTCCCGCACCCTATCTGCCACCAACTGCAAAAACTTAACCCTTTGACTCCCTCACCCTATCCACCAGCTTCCTGCAGGAGGAAGCTGATGGATAGGGTGAGGGAATCAGAAAAGGTTAAGATTTTGCTTTGCTACCATGGTGACCAATGCTTGATGCTGGTGGACAGAGTACAGGAGTCAAAGGGTTAATTTAGAATTCCCTATGCGACAGTTTGGACTGGACCCCCCATCCAGATAGTAGCCATACTGCTCTGTTGGTTGAGATCTGTAACTTACCTGTCTATCCATGATAATTGCCGTTTAGACACATAGAACACATGAACTGTAGGACTGTGACATTTTGATGAACTAATCCCCGCTGTTTGTTGATTTATTATAAAATCTCTGTTAAAAATAGGAGGTTAATTCTTACTATCCAGCAGGAATGTGTGTGTGTGTGGGGGGGGAGGGGAGGGGCCTATGCGGGTGTGTGTGTGTGTGTGTGTGTGTGTGTGTGTGTGTGTGTGTGTGTGTGTGTGTATGTGTGTGTTTGTGTGTGTTTGTGTTTGTGTGTGTATTTGTGTGTGTGTGTGCGTGTGTGTATGTTTGTGTTTGTGTGTGTGTGTGTGTGTGTGTGTTTGTGTTTGTGTGTGTGTGTGCGTGTGTGTGTGTGTGTGTGTGTGTGTGTGTGTGTGTGTGTGTTGTGTGTGTGTGTGTGTGTGTTCGATTCTTGTTTGTTTGCATGTGTGTGTGTGTATGTGTGCGTGTGTGTGTGTTTGTTTGTTTGTTTGCTTGTGTGTATGTGTGTGTGTGTTCCTTTGTTTGTTTGCATGTTTGTGTGTGTGCGTTTGTTCGTTTCTTTGTTTGTTTGTATGTTTGTGTGTGTATGTGTGTATTCCTTTGTTTGTTTGCGTGTGTGTGTGTGTGTGTGTGTGTGTGTGTGTGTGTGTGTGTGTGTGTGTGTGTGTGTGTGTGTGTGTGTGTGTGTGTGTTGCTGTCAAAGTCCATAACTCATAGGCATTCAGGACGATGGAAAGGATGAGTGCATGGAATAGCTTAACCCTTTGACTCACGCACCCTGTCCACCAACAGGAAGCTGGTGGATAGGGTGAGGGAGTCAAAGGGTTAAGTTTTTGCAGTTGACAGATAGGGTGCGGGAGTCAAAGGGTTAAATTTGGATCTGAAAGCGATTTCTTTTGTTTTTCTGTATTGATGTCTGATTTTCTGGGACTCATCATCATCATCATCATCATCATCATCATCATCATCATCATCATCATCATCATCATCATCATCAAGTGCCTTGCCGCATGACGTTGGCAATCATGGCCCTCCATATGTATCTATCCCTTGTTACCGCAAGTACATCTTCCACTCTCTCTGTCCTCAGCCACCCTGCAAGTCCGTCCAATATTTTCTCCCTGGGTCTGCCTGGTGCTCTTTTTCCCTCCTGCTTTCCTGATGTGACCAGGTGCTTTAATTCCCCTTTCCTCATAAAATAGCCTATAAATGTTGCCTGTGTTTTCTAGGATTACCGTAGGGAAACTGAAACAAGAATCCAGAAAGCAAATGCAGTGACTTTACAGCTGGCCCCTCTGCGATCACATCGATACATACAAAGCGTCAACTTACAAGCTGTAGTTGTGTTAGTGTCGGAAAACAAAGACGAGTAAAATTACAATTTGCCAGATGAGGTGTCTGGGAAAGATAATGAAAGTCATACCTCGAGCAAGATCAGAACTGAAATCATTGGAGATACTGAGGGGCTGTGCCATGTATAGAATGAAAAGAAAAACAGAGAATCTTACCAAAACATATCAAGTAGAAGAATATAATGCAAAACTGAGCTGGAATTCACACGCTTTTAAAAACAAATGGTTGCCATATTTGTCCCTAGTAGAAGATGAAGTTTGATGTGGCTTTCAAATGAAGTTTGATGTGACATTTGGCTTCTTTATGTGATGTATGCGTGATTTCTATATGACCTGCCTCTTTGTATTTAAATGTTTGTCTTACATATAATTGTAAATGACTGTAAATTCATGCACATAGAACCTTTGATGAAGATGTAGACGTTTTGCATGTGTTTTGAACTTTGGGTCTTATGCGGATAATCTTGCTTTGCTAATGCGTTTATCGTTGACCTTTTACTGAGAGAGAATACAAATAAAATACAAACAAGCAGACAGACAAACAAACAAACAAACAAACAAACAAACAAACAAACAAACAAACAAACAAACAAACAAAAAACAAGCAAACACCACCAACAACAACTAAAATCTAAAACTGTATAAATTAAACCTTATATTGTTTAAGAAATCATAACAGACTAATAGATATGGCGCATGTACATGATTTTTGCTCAATCCATTGTATACACATCTTGTTCTTCTTCTTTTCTTTTTCATGATATTGTAATAATGTTCAGCAAACATTGTATTTATTTGTGTTTTGTCAAAAAAGAATTTTAAAAAAGTTTGAGAAAAAAAAAGGCCAGTTGACCGAACATTTGCGCCTGTCTTGTCTGTTGTATTAAACACGCGTTCTGATTCAAAAAAAAAAAAAAGAAAAGAAAAACAGAGAAAGAAATGGTTCAGACATCTCATGAGTTTCTAAGCGAACAGCCAGCATACAAACCTTATTACACGTACGTAAAAGTATGGATCCGAAGGAAGGAGGGCGTCCCAGGAAAAGATGAACAGAAGGTGTGAAAGGAACAACTGAAGGAATCGACCTAACTATGGCAGACGTTACCCATCTGGCCCACGTCCGAAAGCTGCATCTCCCTTCCACGCATAACGGCACATAAGGACAGAAAAAATTAGTACTGTTGTTTGACAATCTTTGCAGTTACTTCAGAGTTC